>VWZW01005505.1:572688-827992 GCA_013397115.1 Edolisoma coerulescens | reverse complement strand
TTTTTTTTTTTTTTGATGAGGAAAAAAAGCTAGCAAAATCTTACCTGCAAAGGTCAGCTGTTGATCTCTTGCAGGAAAATGTCTCAGTAGTAGTGTACAGATACAGAATAAGTTGTCAAATATTGCAAATCTTTACAGAGTCACACAGAAGGTTTGCTGGTACCAGTTGTGAAACCCAGCGTTCCTGAGTCTTAATTTAGTGAATGATTTTCAGCACAGTAGGTGAGCTAACCGGCAGTAGCAACCAGATGCAAAGTTAACAGAAACAGAGGAGGAGAAGGTGCTGGAGGGATCATAAAGTGATTTTTTGCAGTGATTTTTTTTTTTCTTTTTTTTTTCCCCCACAAAATTTCTTTCAGGGCATCCCTCAGTTTTCTCTACATGTGTCTCTTGAGATTTCCCACAGTTAACTTCCACCTGGTATACAGTTTGTATTCTGTATCAAATCCATCTCTTCCAACCTAAATCATGCACTGTCATTGTTCAGGTAAAACCTTCTTCAGTGACACTTGCCACCTGAAAGTGTTTTCTTACTCTATCTTGTATCAGAACACTAAAATTGATACTCAGGAACTTCAGGACCTGTGTTGTGGGTGGGATGGAGCCTTTTACATTTCTCTGGTTTTGTAACATTTAATAGACAAAGTTGTTCTCCAGTTAATGAATGAGGCTTTCCAAAATAAGTTTCCAATTCCATAAATATTTAATGGTTAGAATAATAACACTCAGTGCTTGAGTGAGATAACATTTTATTTATGGACAACTGAAGTACATTGAAGTACAAAGATCTTTATTTTCTGTGGAATTATGCTTAGGTTCTACAGGGTGTACATTCACCTTAAAAAGTGCTCAAACAGTAAATTATTTAGGTCTCAAACAAGAAAGTGGGAATATATGACGAATGCAACTTTAATAAAATATTCTAACTAGATCTTTTTAAGTGGTTTATATAAAGCAGACAAATATTCATCCTTTCTAGAACTGATATACTACAGTTAAAATCATGGACTATTTTTCTTTTGTACTTGCACTTTGTTTTATTTTTCCTATAAAAGTGGAGCAAAATCAACGTTCACCTTGAGTGTAGACCTGAATCTTTCTATTACATATTCCCTGCCCGGATGTCGCACTAAGGCCATTAAAGTCACTTCAGCACCAGTCAGAGATGTTCAGAAACACTTCTGGATACTTTAATTGTTCATCAAGACCTAACCCTTTGAACATTGCTTTAAGGCATTTTGGCTCTGCTCTTGAGTCACTGAAGCAAAATTGGAGCATCTGGATGCAGTGTCAAAATAGCCCAGGGAGCTCCAGTGCAGCACCCAAGTGGATAATCTCAACACAGAATACAAACACTGCATTAGCAATTGCCGGAAGGCTACAGTTCATCTTCCTCTGAAATACGATACAAGAAAAGTTAAAGGATGATACTTTTTTCTTTGTATCTTCTGTTGTGTGAACAGAGATTCAAGCTGTGTTTTGATGTTTTGTCAAGTGTTTGGCAGCATTTTTAATCCTTGTTTGCCCTACTAATCCACTGACTTTTTCTTTTCTTTGGACAAAGCAATGAATGTTTTTTTACAGTTTATGCTGTATTAGATATGTTTTTGCAAAAGAAGGAATCCAGTTGATGATGTTGCCTTTGAATCAAAGAATTGAATTAAAGTAGAGGAAGAATAAGTATGATAATATTTTAGTTGCCTATTAGTACTATAACGTCTAATTATACTCTCTTTACTTGTACATAAAATTTCTATAATTCTGTGGCCTATGTGAAATTATTTCTTTTGCTTTGTTTGTTTTCACAGATGGCAGAAAAATTGCATTCCATTGATTGAAAAGAGCATTGTAAGTAACTCTTTTTGTTTCTCCTGTTGAATTAGGCATCACGTTTTATTTTTCTGAATCCACTAAAATTTTATCTTATGAATAAAACTGTGTTCTTCCTTGAAAACTGGTGAACAATTAATACACTGTGAGAGCTCGTGAGACATCTGGCATGTGGCTACAGATACAATTCCCAAGCCAGATTTCTTTTGCCATCGGCAAGAATAGTTTATGTAAGGCTTAGGCCAACAGGTCAAGAAATATAAATGCAGAACAGTGCTAAACATACCACCTGACATCAGGCTTTGCCTAGAACATGGTTGATCTGTAGAGTGCACACCACAATGAATACTGGAGTGCAAAACTGGGGCACAGCAGCATATACAGTCTGTTTCCTGACTTCCTATTTTTCTGACCATGCATCTAGGATTTTATTCTTATATGTGTATAAGTGAAACTAAATGCCATCAGAAGCATAAGACTGATTGGACGATTTACTATTTTTATTTGATTCATATAATGCATTCAGATTGTATTATATATATATATATGTGCATAGAAGCCAAACATATAGTAAAATAATTAGTTGTTCAATGATACTAAAAAAAACCTCTGCTAAACACTCTGCTTCACACTACAATTCAAGCTATTCACACTACTCTTCCAAATACATTAAGAAAATATATTCCATTTGGAACATGTCAAGTAAATGGGTAACACTTTTTCTAGCATGTCTAGCTGCCATTAATGTAGTTAGTATTCATTGTAATTACACTCATCATAATGAATTCATTAAGTATTAATGTGGATATTATACAACTTTTTAGACACTCCATTATAATTCAGCAATAATTAATGTACATATTAAATGAAGTGTTACTACTTAATTCTATGATAAAGCCATGTTGTTTCACTTGAAAAGCTTTAGAGGAAGTTATGTTTAATCTCATTGGTATTCCAGCTCTTGACAGGAGATAGTCTTCAATGGCAAAGGGCAGTTCTCATTGGTAGACTTGTTAACTGTTCAGAGAGATTCCATGTTTGCACTTGTCTACTGATTCACTTATGGGGTACTACCATTTGAAGAAAGGTACTTCATGGACATGATAATGCAAAAAACTCATTGAACTATCCTAAAAGCATGAAAATTTTCTGACATATTAGACATTATCCAATAAAAGATGCCTGTGTTTATAAGTGAAGTCCTGTAGCAGTAACATTTTATGATTGTTCTTGCCTTCTACCCTCCAAGAGTAATCCAAAACTGAGAAGCAAATATTTTAAATGTATCAGGCATTAACAGGATGAGCTGCCTCAAAGGCATCCATGCCCACTTCAGGGAGTGCCTAAAAGTAATGACATGAGGAAACATAGCAAAAGAAGAATGCCCATATGGGATTAGGATAAGAATTGTCTGGACAGCATCCTGTCTCTGGGCAGTGGTTATAAATATATGCCCAGGGAAGAATAAGAATAAGAACTAGATTCCCAAGCCTCCAGCAGTTTTAGCTGATGAAATTTCATCAGATGTACGTGGTTTCTAAAGATTAAGATTTTGTTGGATTTTTGTTCTGTGAATCTATTCCCACAAACCTATTTAAGTCTTAGAACACTTATGAGTTGCATGGGATTACTACGCTGTTCATTTTGTGTATAAAGAACTTTTTTTGTTGTTATTTTGAATGTGTTTTCTTCTATCTTAATTTGAATCTACCTTGGACTGGATTTGATTGAGCTGTAAAGAGTCCATTCCCTTTATGCCACCAGTGACTTGTGAGCTTCATCTAAAACCTTATTCGGAGATTTTCATTTCAAGAGAAGCATCCTACTCGGATCTCTGTATAGAGGCTGTTCATCTTTGTTGCCCTGTTTTGGATTTTGAATGCTACTTGTGGCTTTTAAAGTGTGAGAAGGTCTTAGGTTTCTACTATTTCAAAATTATTCCCTCAGCTTTTTCTTCTTAGTTTCTTACTGAATACCAATATTGAATGGTTATGCAATCATAGGCTCATTTCTCCATGGTGACTGTCAACTCCAGGCCCACTATGTTAAATTTCCCACCTTCCCTCATCCTCTCTTATGCATCACTTTACATTTATTTGCAGGGCATTTATTTTGCTATTGTTTGGCCTTGTCACTGAGGCTTGTGAGTATGGAATTTCTGGAGTTCTACACTGTCCGTCCTTGTCTTGGCTAGCCCAAATAACTTTGATCGGGAACATTTCTCAACAACCCTCATCCCTCTTCCCAGATCATTTATGAGTTGAACAGCATGGACCCTAGAAAAACTCTTTGAAAAAGTCCAGCAGTAATGTCTCTCAATTTCAGGAACTATATCTTTACTTCTAACTCTCTACTACTTGGCTTTTAAAGTCTCAGTTATATATGCCTGCTTTCTTATCTGCTTACTTTTTATAATAGCTTTTGTTGAGAAACTCTAGGAATTTTTTTCAGCAAATCCAAAGGAATTTGGATTTGCTACCTACCAAGCAACTCCAGGCAACCAAATCAGTCACATTCATGTGTCTGTTGAATGATAAAAAGTGCTTCAGTAGGTCTACAAAGTAATAATTTCCTTTACAAAAGCCATCTTCACTTGTCCAAAATATAGCATATTTATCAAATGTCCAACCTTGAGTTTTGTATTATAGTTTATACTAACTTGACCAACATGGACTTCAGTATATGTAAGTCTGACAAAAGACACTTTTCTTTATATCTGCTATTTAACTTTCCATTAAAATTAATTTTCACTGCATTTTACATCTGCTAGTTCTCAGTACCTTTGCAATGTTAGGTGAGAGATAAATGCACCCTCACTAGTCAATAAGATGTATAATTTGCAAATTTCTTACAACTGTTTAGTGAATACTATCTTTCTAATAATTTGTTACTATTCACTTTCTCATCACTTCCTTTCTCCATCAAGTGGATGTTCCCACTGAGAGTTATTAAGATACATTATTACACAGCAAGCAATCTTTACCTGTAGTTTTACAAAATATGCCAATGTAATGCTAATTAACAAGAATTCACCTAATCTATGAACTTCTGACTTGACTCCTGCTGATATGTTTGACCTTGGGCTTAACCTATGCACTTCTTTATTGTTCCCCTTGTTGAATTTTACAGATTACACGTAGGCTGGGTATTCTCATTTGTTATTTCACACTAAAATGAATTTAGTTTTGGACTAGAGTAGCACATCAATAAAGCAAATGTTAATAGTTATGAAATAGTGTCCTCTATGAGAGAGAGAATCAGAAAACTATTTGGAACCACCCTAGATTTTTTAAAAAATTCTTTGATTACTTCAGAAAAATAAAATATTAAAACAGTGGTTTTGTACTCTACCTTTATTCAATTGATAATTAAGGAATTCAGTCTCTTTAGTTAAAGTACAGTCACTGCAAGCACTGCCCCTGGTTGAACTCAGCAGTTACCATTTGTGAAGTGTTAATGAAATTTTTGCCCTCTTTTTGTATTGCAGTCTTAGAATTCTGTCTTTCCACTTTTGAAGTATTCTTTTCCCTTTCTCAGGCAAAATCCATTCATCTACTAGCTAGCTTCCTGCTTCTGTATAAAGGAGACTGCAGCATTAAACTTTAAATAGTTCAAATCAGGTCTAATCATGCTCAGATACGTAATGTTTTGGTTAACATATTGAAGGCTTGGTTTACTCAAGTAAACCAGATGAGCCTGTTCTCAGTACTACTTTTGCTGCTGTTGTTGTATACCTTCCAGGTTTCAGTGTCATCAAGCACTTTTCTGTTTATATATGATCTTAGGCTCTGTGGAGAGCTATTAATTCTTTCTTATAGGCTAGCGATACTTAGTTAAAAGCAGTCTTGTCTACCTTATTGTTCCATAACATGCCATTACAAATCTTTTTTTTTTTTTCTATTTTTTTTTTCCATTTAGTAATGATCCAAGGTATTTAGCTCCAACTACTGTTAGGGACTTGTTACCCTATTTGCAGAGATACTGAACTCCAGCAGCTGTGGTTTAAATGAAAGGAAGGTGTTGACTCAAAATTGTTATAGATATACCATTACTAACACATAGAGCTGCTCAATGTTTTCTAAAATGTTTAAACCTTTCGTTCTGGGTTTGCTAAACAGATGGTACGCTATTTAAAACACTCTTTTCTCTTTTCTTGTGAGGGATGAATTCTGTTTCTGTCTATCTTCAGAGATGGCAAAAAAGTTTGAAAGTTTCAATGACAAAATTAACAGCACTTGAATTTCTTGTTGAAAAAATGCCAATCTTTAGGAACAATTTAATTTATTGTATTTCACACATGCTTTGGGGGCATAGTCTGTGTGGTTTGTATTACTGCTTATTTGGTGGCACAAATAGAAGTGCAATCTAGGCTCACTCCTATGTTTCTGGTATGGACTAGCTTAGATACATAATGAGAAGGCTTTTCTTTTTAATCTGATGTGTTAATCGGTATTTTTTCAGGCAATAATCCTAGCTCTTTTATTTTTAAGAGATACGCGGTATTTACTCATCTTGTTTCTATATATTTTCAGATTGGATGTCACTCTAGCTTTTGTTTAGTTGGTGCATTTTTCTGTCAACTTTTGTGACCTTTTAAAGTCTTTGTTCATATTCACAGCTTTTCTTTTCATGACTGATACTGATGTTTCCCTTTCTAAGTACCTTCATGATGGCTGTTCTGGAGCTGTCCTTGGGGGAAATGGGATTTATTCAGTGTAGATTGGTCTCTTAGTGGTACATCTGGTTCTTCTTTTAAAAAGAAAGATAGAGAAATGCCTATGTGTCAGTACTCATGAGGAGTTTTCTCATGGAAAGATATGAATTCAGCTATTAATCCAAATAAAATATCTTTAAACTGTGGTAGTCTTGAATCAATTTAATTTAAAGGAATTTTAAGGAGCCAGGTTCTGACTGGGATCCCAGCAAGGAGGATCAGATTGCAAGTTGCATGTTGTGTGCCCAATGCTTGAGCATTCTTAGGGATTGTGTCCTATTGCTTTCACTTAAGCTTTACTTATCAAGATTAGGACCTATCTCAGTAAAGGAATTAAAAAATAAGTGCCTAAAGACACACTTTCTGAGAGATATGCAATATTCTGCACTTTAGCCCAGAGCCCTTTTCTGTAGTATTGTTTAAGCTCTCAGAAAAATAGTGTTTACAATGAAAACCTTTAACAACCTTTTACCACATTTGCTGGCAGGCACTGATTTAATGCTAATGTGACAGCTAAGATTTTAGTGAGAGACCCTTTTATTTCTCTAAGAGAAGTGTTACACATTCTGAAAACCAGACAGATTTTTCTGGCCAGTGTCTCCTCACATTTGTGCCAGTAGGGATTTGCTGACTACTCTAATTATTTTTCACAGTATAGCACATGTCTATCCTACATAGAAATGTTTGTCTTCCTTTTGGACATTTGTCTAAATAGTCATATTTTTTTAAAGAATTAAAACAGACTTTTTTACTGTTAATAAATGACTACGTAATGTTCCCTCCAAAAACTGCCAGACATACAATGCAAGACGTCAATTTAGGATGAGCTTGCATTCTAGCAAATCAAATTATATTTCTTACAAAATACATTTACAATTGGCAGTAGACCCTTCTCTGAAAAAAGAAAAAAGTGAAAATACAATATTATAATCTCAATAACATTTATAATGGTAGAAGAAGTGGTGATACATTAAAGTAAGCTTGGTTATATTTCCACAACAACTGGATGAAAAGTGCTTTATTTTTTTTTCCCTAGTAAGGGCTACTTCTTTACCTATGCGTATAAACTATGTTATTTAATCATACCTGTGATCAGACAGAAAGTGTTGTCTTTCACACCAGATCTCTACTTTTTATAAAGTTCATCCTAATATAGATTTTCAGATCTGAAACCTTAATCCTTTTAATTTATATTTAGTTTTATATTTTTGAAATGCACAGCTTTTTCTTGCTTTATGCTTTTGCCATTTTTTTAACCTATGTTGTAGTAGTTTCATACGGTGATGATTGTATATTAGAGGAAATCTTGATGTAGAATCTGAGTGGAAGAAAGTGGAAAAAGTGGAAGAAAGATAGTAAAATTATATTTCTGACTTTATTAAACAAGAAGTGTAGGTTTGCTTCTTGGTTTGCATACTTCAAAGGTCACGTATTTGGGTCAAAGCAGAATTTACTAGCAGTAATTTCTGGGGTTTGGGAGCAAAATTCTAAAATCTTCTCTATTTTCCACACTAGCCTTTAAATGTCTTAATTGAGTTAAATGAACTTCTGGACCTCTTTTACTGTACATATACCAATCTTATTTAATGTGTTTCTATTAAAGGTGATCAGCTCATTCTCATATTTAGATGTCAGCCAGAAGCCAGTTATAGGACCACAGAAGTATATGGAGCATTACAGTTAAATATCCCTAGATATTTACAGGTAGAGCAATTTATTATTATTAATTAGAATCCATTAGTATTTTCAAAGTTCTTGCAACTTTAGGAGATGCAGATTAAATTTCCCCTTTGAATGGAAACACTCATTTGGGAGTCCTGTTTTATTTCACCTTAAAATAACTTTTCAGTTAGGCAGTGATTTGTGTGTGACTCTTCTGTGATTTTGCAGTGTTACATTTCTCAGAAACAGTAAATAATTTTCTGGTTTATTATTTGAGTCAGAGTAGACAGATTATTCCTACTATTCTCACCAATATCATCTATATGACATTTTAATTTCTCAATACAGTGTCTAAAGTCAGTCGTCTTGAAAAATGACATCTTATCTGTGATAATTGAAAATCAAAACCAGCATGCTTCCTGCATTTAGCCACTTTGCCAATTTTTCTATTTTGAAATTTTAAGAATTGTTCTTTTAGCTAAACATTTTCAGTAGAGGTGATGGTGAAAGTAATCCACTGATCTGGGAATGGCTGTGGTTCTTCTCTGCTTTTTCAGTTATGTTTCTCACCAGGAGAGACTGTGAGAACAAATATTTCATTTGGTATCAAATTTCCCCATTATTGAACTGTTACAACAGTAGTCATCAAAGTCCCCCATTACTAAATTATTACAACACTACTAATTCAAGCCCCAGGTCATTATGAAACTATTACTTTTACCTTGATGAGATAAGGTATCCTGAGCTATGGGTACAGTAAAATACCTATTGATATTACAGCTTGCTTGCATTATCTGTAAGGCATTTTTTAACATTTATGTTTAGCTTATCTAGTATTGAGATTTGCAAATAAAAAGACCTACCAGAATTTTCAACCTATGAAAAAAATTCAGTGACTACAAATATAACCTAGAAAATACCACCAGCTTCCTCAGGTTTGCAGTATTCATGCTTGCTCACTGTTTTTTGTTTCAAGTGATGCATTTGCATCTGAAACTATTAGGATTCAGCTGAAACAGATACTTCGCAGGTGTCCAGTGCATGTTACTGTACCACTCCTTTCTTAATGCATAGTTGTGTGTTCAAGCATAGCCTTCCTTTAGAAATACTGTGGAGTGGAGTCTACCCTGTGGAAACACTGGAAAATGTAAAACTACCCAGAGATTTCAAGCTTGCAGCAGTTATTAGTCTTCAAGCAGCCTCTGCCTCAGACTAGGGTACAAAACAAGTGGTTAGCAGTACAGTATTGTTTTGCTGTGAGTCCTCCAGCCTAAGTTCATATTTTTTTCTTCTTTCATGTGTTAAGTAGAGGCATGTATGAGATTTTTGCCATAGAAAGAAAATAGCATAGAAAAACCTTCTTGCAGTCAGCTTTGCAAACCTCACAGAAAACTCATTTCTGATGTACGTCATCCTTTCATGCTTCCCCTGTTGAGACTGCTTTAAACAACAGTTTCATTTGTACCGTAGCAAACTTTCACACCAATTCACAACATAATTAAATTAGACCCAGAAGTTCACTAGCCAAGTGAAGTCTGTTTTCAGAACTATCAAAGGAAAAGTAAAACATTTCAAAGATTACTGGCTTTATAACAATTTTTTTCTAGAGAAAGAAAAGCCACAAACCTCTTTCCAGTTAGCTTTGTATCTATAATAGTTCAAATAGTTTTCTTACTCAAATAAATATGCTGAGGACAAACTGAACATCTCTTAAGAAATATATACATATATATACATTTAGCACATTGAAATAATTTCTGCCATTTTCTGTATTGCCCTCTAGGCAAGATGTGAAAGGACAAAACGAAAACGGATGAAATTTCATCATCATTATTGAAATACTTCTTTTTTTTCTGAGAGGCAGGAAATAAACAACTGGGATTAACAGATGAGGGAGCTTCTTTTATGTGTTATTAATACTATTTTATTGAATCACTAGAATGTGAGACTAGTAAAGCAATAACTGACCACATAATCAAAGTAAAATTCCCTGCCTTCTAAAATTTGGTAAATTCAGTTTAATTTCTTTTAAAATACAGTTACATTGAAACTTATGCAAAATATATGGATAATAAGTCTGATGTAAAAAGAACTGTTTTCTGCAGGGTTGTCCCCTTTTTTAATGATTCTAGATTCTGTTCACACTTCTGCTCAGTAATGGTAATAGAAAAGACAAATACAATGGGAAACTTATTTCTTACAAAGTTAAATACAGATATAGTGGACTTTCGGTTTAAGTTACCTTAGCCACAGGGAGCAATTAAACGGCTTCATCTTATTCTTGATGAGTAAAGCTACTAGTGATGAAAAGATATGAAAAAAATGTAAGAGCTCAAAGGGTGACTTTCTGTCCAGTGTTCTTTTTTTTCCAGAAAATATCCAACTATTGTCTGAAATTGTTTTCCCACATCTTTCTGAAGATAAATTGCTATACCACAAATTTCTGTAAACTATGCCCAGTGATAACTAATTTGTAAAAATTCCTTAAATGTTGTCAGTTCCAAAAAATAACTTCTAACTGAATATTCTTCACAGTGACGGGAACTTGATGCGAATTTTCTTGCTCTCCTGTAGCAACTGAGATATCATAATGCACGTCGCTGAGTGGACACCTACACAGAGTTCATTTTCAATATTTATTTATTTATTTATTTATTTATTTATTTTTATTCTTCTCATTTGCCTGCAAGGGTTTACTTGCATATATTTAATTCAATATATGTCAGACCGCATTTGTATTTAATGCCCAGTTAATTGGGAAGACACCTTGACTTCAATATTGTGCTTTTAAATTAACTCCAGTGAACTGTGACTGAAAATTACTTTATAGGTCATTAGGTATAATCTGAAAAAATAAACCCTCAATCTATATTATGTTTCTTTTACTGCAATGGACTGAAAGATTGTTTAGGAATGAGTGCCAGTGTTCTTACATTTGTTTACAGTTTACATGCACAAACCATGTAGGTAAAAGGCAAAATATCTATACCTCTTATAATCTCATAAATATTAAGTTTCAATAGAGAGACTGTAGGGAGATGATTAAATTTTTATGTAAAACTTTCATTGCATGTAAATCTACTTCAGCATCTGATTTAAGAAATTTGCAGGCTACATGCTAGAAAGATTACTAGGCCCATCTAATCCGATAGATGCATGTGGTTATAGACTGATCTCTACAAAGCCTATCACTGCCTATCACTGACTTGAAAGTGTGATGCTCAGCAGGTTTTATTTGACCTTGGGTTTGATTTCCACATTTTTATCTCATGTCCTTTCTTTGTCTTCGTCTTCAGCAGTAAAGGTCATTTGCAACAAGTTGTTCTTGAGAGCAGTAGCAAACTAATTTTATAAAGCATTGTCAGCACCACCGCAAATCTCTGCCTCTACCAAAGTTTGCAGAGATGCTAGTAGTTCATCATTTCTGATCTAGATAACATCCAAAGTTCTACAAAATACATTCCCTGGTTTATATTCTTCTTTATGCTTCACTCTTTTGCCTAAGACTGCAACATGTTACAGTTTTTTAGTTTTGATAATTAATTTACACTCCAAGGCAAAATTTAGTAATCTGCATAAATATAGATGCTTGTAAATTGATCACAATCAGTTCCTGCTTCAGATGTGTTTGAGCATTTCCAAAGAATGACAAAATTCCTGAAGGGTATAAAGGACAAGTGTGATGAGGAGTGGCTGAGGTAGCTGGGATTGTTTAGCTTGGAGAAGAGGCTGAGTGGGGACCTTATCACTTTCTACAACTGCCAGAAAGAAGGTTGTAGTGAGGTGAGAGTTGGTCTCTTCTCCCACGTAACAACGGATTGGACAAGAAATGGCCTCAAGTTGTCCCATGAAAAGTTCGATTGGATACTAGGAAGTTTTTTCGCCAAAGCGGTTTTCAGGCATTGGAACAGGCTGCCCAGGGAAGTAGTGGAGTCACCATCCCTAGAGATATGTAAAAGATGTGTAGATGGGCTGCTTAGGGACGTGATTTAGTTATGAGCTTGGCAGTGCTGGGTTAATGTTTGGATTTGGTGACCTTAGAGGTCTTTCCCAACCTAAATGATTCTATGAATTCCTCATCATATGTATTATCATAGTACACACTACTGGTTTTTGTTGGGTTTTTTTTCAATACAGAAGAAACTGGCTATCCAGAAACATTTTCAGTAAAATGTAAGACATAAACTGAAAATGTAATTAACAGGTCTGATGGAAAAGGGAAATACCTAAAATATACTCAGTTGCTTCAAGACAACTGCTCAGGCTTCAAGTAAACAATTTTTACAAATAGCAATAACATATATTCTAGTTAGGGGTTAGAACTCTTAAGGCTTAGTGCCTATATTCCCAATAGTGTGTCTTTCTAGGGCACTTTAATGACTTTCTAGGTGTCTTTAATGACTTCCTGTTCAAATTCTCCTGCTTCTCACTAGATTTGGATGCAGCTCAGGTAGAAATTCATCATTTTCTTCCCCCAGTGATTCTGGGCCAGCAGAATAGCCATATGCCTATAGGACAGTAGAGGACTCCTTTTCAGAGGGAAACCGTGTTGTAAAATTGTTATCTCTACCACAGTATGATTATGTGGCACTGGTGTATTAACTGCAAATGCAGTCCAGAACAAAAGAGTGTGGCTAACCCAATTCATGCTACTACACACTGCTGTTGTAAATACTGTGCTACTTAAAGAAAATTGATAAGTGAATGCAAGTAGCAATTTAGAAAACAACTACTATGAAAAAGGAGTAAAATCATAGTTCCATTAAAGTAAACAGTGTAACTCCCACTGATTTCATCCCAAAGACTCAGCTGCTTGTGAATAGTATGGTTTATACTGTCTCAGGATACAGTTTCTTTATAGCTCCTTGTGTTGCTGCCGTTATTAGAAGAGGTGAAGCTTTTCTGTAATGCTATTTTTTTCATATATTTTGAAGTATTTTTGCTTAAATATACTGAATAGTAGGTAGTTTATTTTCCTCATTTTCAGATATTTGCTATTAGACTAAAGGAAAAGAATTACCAAAACAATTACACTCAGTTCATATATTCTTTAAGAATTCAGTTGGAATTAATTGAGTCTCAGGGGATTGTTTTTATTTTATCTCCATATTAAAAAAAATTATAACACTGCCGGTCTATAAAAGTAGTCTTTTCTCCCAATATTTAGCTTTATCAGTATTAAGAAGTGTTTTAAAATGAAAGCCACTTTTGCCCTAGTATACACTATATGCAGTTACGGATTTTCAGATAAAATGCTCCAGACAGAGCTGTTCCTTGATAGAGAAGCAGCTTTAGTGTTGTCAGCTGCAGTGTTCCAAAATCCAAGGGAGATTGACCAAAAAATGTATGTCTTCAAAAAATGTCATTGCAGTATAGATGTGTCTGTCTGCGTGTGCACATGTGCGTGTGTGACAATCAGTGCTGCTGACTCATCTAAATGCATTTAGAACTGTCAATTTTGCTTTGTTACAAAAGCTCGCTCCTTTCTTAGCCTCCAGTGCTTTGCCTAGCATAGTTATTTTTCTGCCTAGTTATTTATTCCTATCCCCAAATTCCAAATCAGCCTAGTCTGCTCCACCTCCACATGACTTCTGCCCTTACCCAGCTGAACTACTCAGCCTACCATCAGTCTTCACGCCTGCCTCAATTCCCCCTCCCTTCTGTCACTGCCAGCTTTTTTTGTGGCCAGAGTGCTGCACCAGCCTGCCAGCTGGATTGCCACCCTTCCTTTTCCATTTGTTGTCTCTTCGTGTGCAAAATGCCTGGGAGGAAGCTGTGATACTGGTCCAGTAAAAAAGACAAAGAGGAAGGCCTATACTAAACGAACAGGGTCCACAGCTGTATATGTCCACAGTGGAATACGAGTAGTCTGACGGAGTAAGGACAAAGCTGCACCTGCTTTCTGCACTGGCTAAGATGGCAGCTGAATAGCTGGACAGGAAACTTATTTGCAGGCAGGTCTAAAATACCTTCAATTACCTTAGCTTCCTTTGTGACACACTAAAATATTGTAATTTATTAAAAAAATAATAAATTAGGGTGTCTTCATGTGAGATTTTTTTTTCTACTGATATGAATTAGTGGGTCAGCATTGCTGAGCAGAGATTTTCCCAAAAAATACTCAAAAATTTCCAGTTTCAATTTTAATTGAAATATTTGCTACCTAAAGCCACTTTTAATTAATCTACATGTGCAAAACATCCTTAATTATTTCTTCTTTCTTCCTAGTGTGTAGTTTCTGATTTAAATCTATCAAAAAATGTCCTTTATGTTTTCGGTACACCTAAATTCTTAAAATGCATGATCAACAATATCAGAAATGCATTGTGTTGTGGTTAAAAGGCTCAGTATGTAATAAAAATCACAACTCTTTCACAGGAGCCACAGGAAAAAGAGAGGGCTGTCTGCAACTCTACTTTATAATTTCCAAGCAGGATATAAACTTAAGTCCTGCAGAGTTGTTAAATCTCACTTATCTTGGTTATTATAGGGTATTAGAATAGTAGATGGTTCTACCTTTGGACATCCCCTGCAGGAAAATTCTTCTATTTCCTCTAAAAATTAAATACTTTGAAATTATAGGAAAATAATTTCTATTCAGATTTACCTTTTTTTTTTTTCTTGTACCCTAATGTAATATACTGTTTATGTTGCCAGAGCATTTTCAGTCATTTGCAGACACTGCTGCTTTGTGTTTGTTGTCATAGGTGAACTGGTTTTTTGCTGCCCTTGTATAAAAACAGTGAACATACAGAGAAGTCAGTAGGGAATACAGACAAATTCTGACTCTGTAACTGATCCTTGCCTCTTTTTACCTCTTGGAGCAAAGCGTTGCATAATAAAGGTTATTCTAGACTTTTGCCTTTTTGTCTAGTATAAGTGAGAATGGGAAAAAATGTGAGGAATCCTTAAAGTGTGAAATGAAATCGAAAAATGAACTAGCAGCACTAATTAAAAAAAAAGAAGTCAACAAACAAAACACAACACACATCTAACTGTATAACTGTGGTAACCAAACCATAGTTATCTCAAACTCTGGTGTGTCTGTCGGGACTGCTTCAATACGTCTGTTTCATTGTGTATAAAATATTGTGTACAGAAATGTCTGAGCCTGCAGAGTTTACTTGTTTCTCAGAAGAAAGACTCTGCAGGAGAGAGTTTCCATCCTGCAGAGCGTACAGGCTCTGCAGGATCTTTTGCTCAGTGACCCTAGTTTATCAACAATTCATTTGTGTGACTGAGTTTTATGCCTCCCAGATAAACGAGTTTCAGATCATTAAGGCTGTACTGTCCTTATTAGCAAGAATATATGATTGGCCAGAGGAATGCCAAAATGTCCTTTTCCAAAACACGGGAAAATAATGATTATAGAATTTGTTTTAAGTTTGGTTTACAACTAACTTATGAGATGTTTCTTGTCCCATCTCAAGAAAAAATTACTGATGAGTGTTTCCAATTTTGAACAGTTTGGTTTTTTTTATTCTCTTTGATAAAGAATTTACTTTTATGCAACATGGGTTGAATTTGGATGTTTATTACACCTTACTAAGAAAAAAAATAAACGATAGCAATAGTATCTATATAGGTGTGCAATCATAATGATTTATAAATTTAAAAACTCAACATATGAAAAAAAGAGATGCCTTCTATCTAATGTGTTGCATGTTTAATGGGAAAAAACTACAGTCTGGAAAAAAAAAATAAGAAAGTAAAAGGAAAGCTTTGTGGCAAAGAAAAATCCCACCTTTTTCTTTTTACTTTTGCATCCTGTGGCATCTTTGGCATAGATTAGAAAGACATTTTATTTAAAATTGCTAAGATCTAAAATTTGTCTTTGCCCATCTTAAATAATAAAAATTGGTAAATTCTAGAATAATAGGCTGTATAGAAATCTATTGTATGAAATATGTATTAGAGGCATAGATCTCAAAAGAAAAAAAAAGATAAATATATAGAATATTGAACTGCAGCAATATTTGAAAATGCTATTTTCAATGAATGAATGGTCTGATGAGTGTCAGTGTAATATTCAACGTAATATTCTGCAATCAGTATTATGTTTTCATTAATATGTAAGTGAATTTATTTCACATTAAGTAACTTCGTGGAGAAATCATGGAACAGGCTTTCTTCCATTACTAATTATAATGTGTGAATGTAAATTTTGCTATTGTCATTTTGTCATATTAGAACTAAAGCTAAAAGAGATACTGATTCTATTTTAAAATTTGCTTAATTATTGGTACAATAAGCACAAAGAAAATGGCCTGCATAAATAATCAGGTTTTTAAATTCACCTATTCCTATAAAATATTTGGAAGTAAAACAATCATATCATTATAGAAGCAACACAGATACTCTCCAAAAAATCTCACTGACACTGATGCACTTTCAGCTGGATTATGCATATTCTCTGTTTTCCCTGTTTTAGAAGATTGGCTTCATTTTAGGTATTCCAAGTTTAGGTATTCTAAGAAATATTCTTGTTTAAAATTACATGTATGAGAATTAAATTACTGTGAATAAATAACCATTTACTTCTATTTGTAATAGTCATGTGCATATCTAGCACAAGCAACTTAAACCAAAATGCAAGCCTTCAAAAAGTATGGTATTCTGACATCAAGAAGATCATTAAGAAGAGTATAGAAGATTAGTCTGTAGTATAAGACTTCATCTTTTAGATCTCAGATTTCACCATGTATTTGGAATGATACAGAGAAACAAGTTTTCAGAGATGTAATTTATTGACCTTAACTGAATGATCACTGCGTTTTTCATTCAATGTTACATTTTTCTTGACTTGTCCTACTTCAAGTCATTTACTCCCAATTTTGAACAATGTAATAGCAATTAGAACATATGTGCTACTAGATTTTCTAAACTTCTTTTAAAAAATTCTCATTTCTGGCTTTTGCTCAATTTTTACTTCTCCATTTCTTGGCATGAACTATTGCAGATACAGTTTAGATGTCAATCAGCTTTTGCCCTTACATTCTTCCCTTCCTGTCTTTCACAAAAAAAAACCCGGACACAGACTTTAGACTTGCTAGGAATAGCTCCTCAGTGTTTCTGTGGCACAAAACAAGAGTTAGGGGAGGGTAATAACAGAATAAGATTTTCTAATGTAAAAATAATAGTCAAAAAGTAGATTGTCTCCTGACTTTCTGAGCTCAATTTTTTCCTCTCTTTTTTTTTTTTTTTTTTAAATTTGTTCTCAATTACTTCTGAGTTTTTTATGTGCTTCATATGCATATTGTTGCCCAGCAGATGCATCTCTGTTTCCATATGACATTTTACACTGCAAGGAAGTCAGCTTTCTGTGAAGTGTCATCCTTTGGTATGCGTGTGTTCGTTTATCAGAAATGAAACACTTGGAGGAGGCATGTCAGTTCCTATACATTTCTGCTGAAAGGTAGGAAGCTTCAAGTGGCAACCTGTCTGCTTTCCTGTCAGCTTACACGGCAGCGCTCCCTGGTCAGCCAGAGGGCCCAGCCACCTGACTGCTTGCAGCATCCTCGCAGGGACTGCCCTGTAGTCCAACACCTATGGCTTTCTCCTATTTTTTTAAGTTAAAGAATTGACTTGTGGTCCACTAAGCCTCCGGGTAAAACTCGGCAAGCCTGGAGTTAGTGAAAGGCTGTTAGGTACGCTGAAGGTTTAAGATCTCAGCTCTCCCGCCTCGGCGCTGGCCGTTACCCTCAGCAGCCAGCGGCCTGTCCCACCATCGTGTGGGGCCTCTGCCGGGCCCCCCGCAGTTACCAGCCTGGGAGCGAGTACTGGGGTCTGCCTGGCTGCAGCTCCCCTGGCTGTAGGCACCTGGCTGTCACTGCCCTGGCCTCTCTACCTGCCCTTCTGGAAAGTTCTCTGTGCCCTGGCCACAGTGGCAGTCATTTGCAGGTGAGTGATAGCAGGGTCATAATAAGGGGAAAAAAATTTTACTAGTCTCAAACCTATGCCAGACTACCACCCCATCTATCCTGTATCCCGAACACAATCCTGTAACTGTTCATACAGATTGGTTTGTCTTTACAGTCCAAAACTGAGTGTATGCTCAGTATAAACTCTGCACTTCCTCCCAGTGGCCAAAAAATTAGGAATTAATCATAAAATTATGGAATTATCAGGGCTGTAAAAAACCTCTAAGATCATCACGCCCAACCATTAACCCAGCCCTGCCATCTTCACCACTAAACCATGTTTCTAAGCACCACATCTAGATGTTTTCTGATCACTTCCAGGGACAGTGACTCCACTGGGCATCCTGTTCCAATGCTTGACCATCCTTTTAGTGAACAAACTTTTCCTAATATCCAATCTAAACCTCCCTTGGTGCAACTTGAAACCATTTCCTCTTGTTCTGATGATTGTTACCTGGGAGAAGACACTGACGTCCAGGTTGCTACAAATTCTTTTCAGGTAGTAGTAGAGAGCAATGAGATCTCCTCTCAGCCTCCTTTTCTCCAGGCTGAACAGCCTCAGCTCCCTCAGCTGCTCCTCATAAGCCTTGTGCTCTAGTAATATTACCACTATGGCCCACAAATTTCAACCTTTTCCATTGAGAAGTAAATAATCAGGTTTAACATTATACATATTTTCAAAGAAGTGTAATTAAAACAGAATTCTTGCTTTCATCAATTTCTATTTTATGGCATAGTAATTCAGGTACCTGAAGTTCTTTCTGCATATGGTGTTTCATCAGCTATGCTGGCAGCCTGTCAGTCTTGATAAAGATTATAGTAGCAAATAAACAACTTTAGGAGTGATTTTTAGCATAGACTTCATCAAATTCCTAAAAGGTGAAGGACTAGGGCTTAGTCTGAAATTGACTTGATTTATTTCTGAAAACAAAATATATAGTAGAAGCCTTGTTGTGTCATCTTTTGTGTGGCAATTCCTCTTGTGTACAGTCAGTTTTCATGTGAGTCTGCACAGATGTGTTCTTTAAAAACTGAAAGAGGAAGGACTGCTTAGTTAATTTTGACAACAAGTTGCACGTGCTACTATATATGTTAAAAAACTTGATAGTGTATGAATTATGAATAAATATTTAAGTGCATAAATCAGTAAATTGAGTATGAGGTTTTATTTTACTTCAAAGGCACCTATAATTTAGTAGTAAAATGTTCTGTCATGGTTTATGGACACTTTCAAGACAAGGAAAATGAACATTTACTCACAGCTAATGTGTCGATGAGCTACCATTCTCTTGTAATGCTAATAGAACCCACTTCATAGAACAATCTTATTTCTGTCTCTTTATAGTAGAGATCATTAAAAATATTCTAAGACATGTTGTGAAGTTTGGGGTAGTCTCTTGATTTGCTTGGGTCTTATATCTTAATATTTCTAGACTCTAACAAAGAGATGTATTTTATATGTCATATGTGTGTATGTTTGTGTGAATACAGATGTACAGATATATACTGCATGTTCTTTGAGGAAGTCATGTATACGCTCTTACAGAGGCGCATGTTTATGCCTCACAACTTCAAAGAAGGAAGATTTCCATTTCAATATCCACAGGGGACTCTCTCTAACCTGCTCCTTCCATTTGCTAAGGGTCTGGTGTGCAAAATGGAGCATTGCCACCACTTCAGCTCCTATCTCACTGTTTGCCTACCCTGCTGAGACAGAATCCTTCTACTTCTGTTGTATCTCGCTACCTTTTCTTCCTCCTTAGCGTTTGGTGACTTCTCTAAAGGCCTTTGTGGCCTCATGCTATCTGGGACAATCACATCCCACTTCAACCTATTTTGTGGGTGTTTGTGCTGCCTCAGCATCTCATGGCCAAAATCCTGCCTGTGGTTCAAGCCTTGGGCAAAGGGATCAGCTCTAGAGCTTGTTTCTTTTTCAGCCTCAGAGGTCTCATCTGACATGAGAACCAGACACCTGCTCTAGTGCAGCCAGATTGCATTGACCTCTCAGGCCTTGATGCCTCAAAGGGCTACCAGAACTGTAGGAAAAGGATCAGTTCTGGTTAGATACCTGCTTTCTTTTTCTCTTCTCTACATCATGCTGTAAGAAAGGAGCTTTCCAGGGTCATGCAGTCACTGTGAGGAATGAGGCCATCCTCTTGATACAATTTCATCTGACTAAGCTGAAGATAATGAGATACAAAATCGCATCCTCCTGCCCTTTACTGGCACTGGATTGTCATGCGAAGACTGATTTGACAGTCTCCTTTACCAGTAGTTGCACCTTTTCTTCTGTTCATCATACAGTAGCATTTATTTTCTAGGCCTGTGCTGAGATACTGTTATGTCTATCATTCACGCTGTGTACTGGGAATGAGAGGATATCAATGTCAAGCTAAATGTCTTCTCCTCTGTCTTATACACCACGATATTGCCTCCTGGAGAGGGCCTGATCTGCAGATACTGTGCATGTGCAATTGATTCTTGGATCAGATGACAGAGAAAGGTAATCTCTGTTTGACCCATATTCTTCTAGGACCAGGAAGGAACACGAACCAAGTTGCACAGGTGATGAGAAAAGTTTTTGAGACCCTACCAGAAGTGTGAGTCAGGACATAAAATCATAGAAATGTTGGAAGGGGACTTTGAAGATCATCTAATTCCAGTCCCCCAGCTGTGGGCAGGGATGCCTTCAACTAGAGCAGGTTGTTCAGAGCCCCATCTAGCCTGGCCTTGAACTCTTCCAGGGATGGTGTATCCACAACTTCCCTGGGAAACCTGTTCCAGTGCCTCACCACCCTCACAGTAAAGAATTTTTTCCTAGAGGGGAAATAAAGAAGTTTTTCCAGGATAGGGGTTGACACATTGGTAGTTGCCAGGGTCATACAGCCTCAGCTCCCTCAATACGCAGCACAAACATTCCCTTCTTCTGTGTTTCCCTTTATTCAGACATTTTTAAAGTGCATCCCCTTCAGAGGAATGCCTGAAATTTGTCACAGTTTTATGGGTATCTGTCATTGTTTTTTTTCCTCCAAAGTTTTTCTCTCTGTTAGGGAAGTCTTGTTGGAGTGAGTGTATCTAGTGTTGAAATTGTATTCATCACCTCATCAAGTAGCAAAGATAGTGGACCACAGAAGGACTGAATACTCGCATGGGCTCCACTGTCCTTTTTTGTATGTGCACTTACCATCCCTTTTCACCATTGCTGACAGCCAGAATTATGCTGCTTACCCTCAGTAAAAGAATGACAGAATGAGAAGAATTGGGGCTGGGGGAGGGCTTTCACTCTGTTCTGTTAATGTATTGTTTGGTTATGGGTTTTTTCCTAACTGGAAATTTGAATGCTTTTCCTCAAAATTCGTATCATTTTCCTGTGAATTGACCCCTCTCAAGTGTTTTTTTTTGTTCCCTCCGAGCTGGTTTTATAACTAAACTAGAAGTAATCTCCATAGACCATAATAATACAAGGTGTAAGCAGACTGTCATTACTGTATTGCTTATATAATAAGGCAGAAGTCCAAATGTAAGGAGTGGTAGTTGAAATTTCATTGCAAAGTGAGTGACCCATATGAAGTTTTTTTGTCTTCTAAAAACATTGTATTCATTATATTTTTTAATCCACCAGTGAAGTAGGTGCTGTTGATACAACTGGCTTTGTATGAGGTGTTTCCTGAACTAATTAAGCACTATTAAATCCTGTTCAGAAACACAGGTATGCATGCAATCTCTCTCTTTGCATATAGTTCATATAGAGCTTGTAGTTTCGTATAATACATCTTCACAGTCTTACCGTGTAGTATTTTTTTTTTGAAGTAAGGAGCTGTAAATTGGAATTTTAAAATATTTACTTCAGTTTAAAGACTACATCAGGATGGGACATAACAGTGTCTGTTTAAATCAACAGAGGTCAAAACTTGGATTAAAGGAAATATTTTTAGTGACTAGAATTGGAGTTGCCAGAAACTCCTCAATTTGATTTGCTGTCATAGTTGGGGAGAAGAAATTTGGATATCATAGTGGGATATGGAATAATGAGAAGCCATTTTAAGTCCTTGTTGCCTGTCATAAGGAACAGCAATTCTTTCCTCTTTTACCACTTTTTTCTAAACCTACAACCTATGGGAAACAGAGCAAAGCCTCTGCTTTGTTAGAATTCTCTCTTTAGAGGTATCCAAAACCCAGCAGTTTTCTTTCTTAGTCCTTTGCATCTGATGTGGTCTTTGCACCTCAGGCAGAAGCATTCTTGTTCCTATTTCTCCTTCATAAATTCTAATTCAGTGTTTTAAGTTTCTTTGCTTTTAAACATTTGGGGGCTCTTTTAAAGCTGAAACATGTTTTAAGACTTTGAAAAAAGTTAGTGCTTTCTCTGGTTAGTTTAGTTACTGTTACTTGTCTGTGAGGTAAGCCTAGAATTCTTTTCCGTAACAGCACTGGGGATCATTTACTCTTGTACTGTGGGAACATTAGGTGAAATGACTCTTATAAATATATAGATTACCTCAGTAAATACAGATATTATTTGCCTTATTTTTAGACTAAATTAAAATCCTCTTTAAGGTATGTTACCAATGTGTCTTATCATCTATCATTGTTTCACAAAAGGTTCAAAAATAGAATATGTTTATTCTAAAACAGAATTACACATACAAATAATTTCAACCTCCATTTTATTGATGTTATAAGCAATAAGTAGTCACTGAAGTTGTATTTCATGAAGTGAAATGAAGGTAAAAGGCCTAATGGAAGAAAATTTTCAGTAATTGCTATAATTAGATATATTTTGTGGTTGCTTTTGCTTCTTTTGTTTGTTTGTTTTTTTCCAGCTGAAGTGATGTTGAAATTGAATTTAAATAACTTCGTTTAAGTTAAATAATATTATAAAATTTACATTTGGAAGGAGGGTGAGCAATAAACAGTGTATCTTTTCAATTTCTGGCATACACTTAGCTTTGCTTGTCACAATTAAGCACGAGACTTGCTATTTCCAGGTCCTCTTTTAATTCTATGGACTACATCAGGTATGTATTGAAGAATTATCTTAAGAGGCAATTCATGAGGAAAAACTGCTAATTTCCCACACAGCTAAAACCAGACCTGTAAAAGGCATGCAAAAATGTGACAAAAACATACTTATGAGCATTCTTAAGAAAAGAGTTATATTTTATCAGTAACTAGTTGGAAGAGTGCTTTAGTGACACATTGAGGTGGGATTGATGTAATAACATTACTTAAAGAACTTGGGTTACAAATGAAGTGTTATAAATTTGAAACTATAGATATCTTGATTAAAGTTATTAATTTCACTTTCCCCCTTGAAAACAACTGTATGACATGTATGTTAATTGTATTAGTAACATAAAATTGAAGTGAAATTATATTTTTGGTCATCAGATTAATGTCTTTTTGTTTTTTCCTATATATCTGAAGTGCCTGTTTAAAGTAATGCATCTTTCAAGAAAAAAAGACTATGTGCATTCATCTTTTTTTCTCTTGTACCTATGAGAAGTCTCGTAGCTAGTTCTGCAAAACATACCCAAAGTAATTTGTGGGTTATAATCTTGTACAGGATAGATATGTTAATCTAAATGCAATTTTAGGCAATCATTATCCTATTTGTATTGAAATATTTAACTTTTCATCTTCCAAAATTATGTCATTGCTTTTAAGACAGTTAAATAAGCAGTTAAATATAAGTGATATCAGAAAACTGATGGATTCTACATTTCTGAAATTTTTGTACCTGAATTTTATTCAGAATTGTTATATCACTCATAATATTTCACATGACTACTTCTAGTATTACGTTACCTGTGTCCTGCCTCATTGCTACAGAATAAAAACAATTGTCTTACTCCAAAAAACCACAGACTGCACACAAAACAACATAGAACAGCGTTCACCTGGATTTTAATCTTTTCTCTGAAACAGTAATAATGTCTAGTGAGACCTGGACTGAAAGAGACAGGAAATTAGTAACTAGAATAAAACCAAAAATGCTGATAATGGAGAAAAAGAAGCTGAATCAAGTCAAATTTTCTCTCTTGTATGACCATTTGTAATTAATTTTTTTCAGTTTTCTTTCACTTTTCCTTTTTACAAGAGCATTGGTAATAAAAAAAAACAAAAAAAACCCACCCAAATAGTATCATCTTTCCAATTATGACAGAAAGAATATTTTTCAGTGTTTTCTGAATTTTGACAGTTTTTATAGTGTGAAAGAGGCGGTTAGAACATGCTTGTTTATGCACTCCTTTTACATCGTTCATGTATAAACATGCACGTACAAACACCCAGGTTATGCTGTGAAAAAGCTTGCACAAAGCAATGCAATAGCATTGTAAAGCAAAGGAAATATGTAAAATAAGTCAGATAGAAGTGCCAAGGGAACTCATAAAATTATTTTCAGTGTTTCCCCTCTATTTGTTAGAACTGGTATTTATTTATTTGATAAACCATGGTAATTATGTCCTCAATATCTTCTTTAATTTAGCAGTTTTCTTCTCTTGCCGTGAAAGATGACTACTTAAGTATGTTATGCTGGTGTCCCAAATAATTTGTTGGTATTATGTTTGAGAAAAGGAGTTCTATAAAATGTTGTAAGTTTTAAAATGAGAAAACACTCACAAAGTAGCGTTAGAGTTAGAAATGGGTCTGGGAGGATTCATGATGCACATGCAAAATTGATCTATCTAAAATCTCAGAATTCAGGATTGATGGCTTATTTTAGGCCAGAATTAAATCTCCCTCTTTCTATGACTTTCCCAAATAAGAGGTAAATTCTATGTTAGATTCTGCACTAGTGGTAAAATTGTTGTTGAATTCATCATAAAAGCTAGATCTATGAATAAAGCATTCAGTGTCGGAGTAAAATTTTCCTCCAATTTAATTGTATAAAATCAATAAATGTTTCAAAGAAAAAGTCATCTAGAAATCTAATACAACCATCTCGAACATACTTGGTAGAAACATTATTTTTGGTGGTTTTAAGAGGCAAAACCTGATTGTTGAAGGATCAGATTAAATATAATTTAGTAACAAAAAAAATCAAAGGCTGTTTATTCAGAACAAATAGTATTTTGAATTACTTGAGGAAAGCAGTTAATTATATATAGCTCTTAATACCTATGTGTCATTTTTCCTCAGTTAAAATAGTTTGTTTTTCTTATTTTGATCAAAGATTCTTTGTGTGATGTAGTTTGAAAGAAAAACCAGAGGAGGAGAATTACAGCAAGTACACTGCAGAGATGACAAATGCTGTTGGATCAGTTATGGGCTTTGGTAAGGCTGTGCTGTAGGGAACCTGCAGAGGTATCACAGCTTTTTTCTAATTAGAGGATAGAGAACATTTTGTCATAGAGTGAAAGAAGGAAAAAAGGAGGGGGGAAGGACATGTCTTAATTTCTGTACAGAATCTGCTCGTAAAAAAAAAAAGTTTTGGATGGACCTCAAAGCCTTTGCAGGGCATTCCTTTCATTGTATGCTTTCAGATTTGATGTACACAGTGCAACTTCTATTATTCTACATTTTGGGGTATTTTAATCAGATTTATTGAAGGTTTTTTTAGAGTCTCTTACTGTTACTGTGCAGCTGTAAATAGAATTTCAGAAAGCATTGTCTTTCTAAAAATGTGATAAAAAATCCTATTTTTTTATTAAAAATTGCACAGGGAATTACTATGGCTGGATGAAGGTTGGTAAAATACCCTTATTTAATATAGTAAGAGAATAACAGCCAATTTACCTTTTGATTATAATTACTGATAAGCACACCAAACTTATTTTCAAATATGTTTCTAATTCATGTATCAAATCCCAATATTACAGAACCGAAAATTCCCCAAAAGACAACTACATGTAAATGTAAATAAAACATATGAAAAAATCCTGAAGAACAACTTGACAAGAAGACTTAGCGTGTTTTATTTTTCTGGTAATTTCATTTTAATGGTATAACATGATTAAGCAGTTGTTTATTATTCATTGTTTTTAAGGTAACAGATATAGCAAGAGCTTTTAAGGACGTCCGCTAAAATGCCATCATGAAAAGTAAATTAAAGTTTACTAGGAATGGTTTCAATCTCAAGCAGCTTAAGAGGCAATGTTTAATCAGAATTAGTAACAGGTAGAGCACAATTTGTCCACAAATGTAACAAGATTTTTCTAAACAATCAAAGAAATTTGAAACTGTAATAGAAATCTCCAAGTTGTCAAAATGATCACAAAAATTTTACCAAAAGAAAGCTCAGAGGACATCAGTTATTTTGGTTTGAGGGCTGAAGTTTGAGTGTACTAGGCTTAATTTTCTGTTCGGCAGTTACAAGCAGATTTCATCTGCCAGCACATCCCTTCACTCAGAGAATATAGAGTTCTCTACTTACGTAGAATTTATATCCAATGAGGAAGAATTAATAATTATGATAAACAGAGATACTACGTATGTTAGTGACCCCAAGTAAATAAGAAAGAAAGTGGAAAATGGTGAAGAATAAGAGAGCCTGAGAGTCTGTTACCTCGCAGTTTAAGCAAATCAGATTTCTGAAATAAAATGGGCATTGCTGTTGTAGAGTCTATAAGATAATGAAACACCTAAAATCCTCAGCTTTAGCAGGGTTTGAGCAGAGTGACTGAATTATTCCATCTCCAGAACAGGTGTGTCAATCCCGAGTCAAAAGGGGTAACTAAAAATTAGAGTCTTTGCATAGTCACTGAGTTGGTTGCACCGGTCAGTACACCTTATATTTCTGTTGTAGTTTCATTATTTGTGTGGTTGAAAATTATGTTCAATGCATATAGTAATATGAAAATGAATTTACTCAAATGTGCTGAAAAGTAATGAGTGTGATCTCTGAGGGGAACTAAGAAAAATTATTACAGAATGGCTACTGGCAGTGCCCCTTGCTGTTTTCATAATTATATGTAGAAAATTCTAGACTTCTACTAACTATTGGAGATAGTAGCTTCTTACACATAGCATAGCTGCAGTCAGTAAGGAAGATCCAGGTTATTTTTCTACCCTTCGGAAGATATTTGGGTCCCAGCACTTCTGAAGTCTTTGTTTCTTTATTTGTATGCAGACAAAGGTGTTGCTGTGTACTCACTGATGCTCCTATGCCAAAGGCAGTGCAGAACAGAATATAAAAAAATCCTGAAGGGCAAAACTTTTGTGTTTTTTAAATCAGCTTATGCTATTGGTGATGTCTTACGATTGTTGTTCACAACTGTAGTATCTAACAGGATATGTCTAAAAGGAGTTTCCCAAAAAATTAGCTGGTACAAAAATTAATCTTCATGATTCAGCAAATGTCATTCTTCCATCTGGGTCAATATTGAACTAGTTCTATCCCCATGACTTTGGGTCACAGTGTTGTTGAAGATAGATCTGAGATAAGATATAAAGTTGAAGACTTTATATTGATTATTTGATTTTCAACCTTGAGGTAAAGGCATGTAGAGAACCAGCGTAATCTTTACAGAATATTTCACTGTTCCTGTTCTGTCTACAGTAATCTCATCTCCAGCCGCATTTTCTAGAAGTTTTGAATCACTGAAAAATAAAGATGAAACAGAAAAGTTACTTCAAGAACGAAACAGAAATAGTTGCATTCTGACATCAGTAATCTCAATTTAAAGAAATGAAGAATTTAGCTAAATGTCAATAATTCAAGCTTAAATTTCTTTCAACATTATTTCAAATTATTCCAAATTGAAACATCAAAATGAGTAAATGAATGTCTTCAGCAAAAGACAGAAGGCTATTCTAAATTTAGGTTGAATAGTACCTTCGGTCAAATATCTGTGCAAACACGGGGGAATGTGCTGTTTCACGTTTTTAATAATTATAAATTTCATAGCAAAACCCTACAGGAACAACATGTTTTCTATGTGGTTTAACTTTTTTTATTTTAAGCAGTTGTAAGGATTTTAAAAAAAAAGTTTTAAAAAGGAATAAAACTATGAAATATTGTCAAGTATGTATAGCATGTAGCAAAATATTTTGCACACATTTAGAACCAGAATATTTCTACAAGTAATATCATTAGACTGCTCACATTTCTTGCACTAAATCTTTTAGAAATCTAAATCCACTGAGGTAAAATCTATTTTGTTTATTCTTCTAATACAGTTCCTAGAAACACTGTTTTATGGACATTTTACCCACTAGCATTTAAGAAGACCATATTTGCTGTTTCACTTGTACTGTATTTAGGCCATCAACAGCAAACACGGAAATCATATTTTGTAGCCCTCCAGGGAAGCAGAGACTTGATAAGTATCCACCAAGTGCACTTACTTCAAGTGATAAATTAAAACATAAGTAGGAAAACACAGGAGCCAAAACACAGGAGCCACAAAATTATATTGTCAGTCTGAAAATCTACACCAAGTTGAAAATAGTAGTTGACAAGAAACTTGATCAACAGACTGATCTTAGGCCTCTTGGGCTCAATTCGGAAATGGAAAAGAGGAGCAGAGATGATAAATTATATTAAAACAATGTCTGCTAGCTGTACTATATACAGTGTTGGCATTTCCATTAAAAATCAGCATCTTCAGGGAGGTCTCAGTTTGACCTAGAGTGGTGGGATGTTTTTATATTTATTTTTGGGGGGTTTATTGGTTTATATTATCTATTTTTTTCTTTATATATTTGCAAGAGTGGAAAAATATAGGTTGTATTTTTAAGCTGTAATGAAAGCTTTAGCATATAAAGTTCTTAAATTAAGGTGTTTCCCTGGTTCACCACTGAAATAAAGGACTGGTTTTGCAAACATTTACTCTTTTCTGTAAATGAGCTAGCTTACATATCTATTGCTAAAGAAAATTAGGATAATTCTGTTTTCATATCTTTAGCATTTGATTTATTTCATTGAATAATGTAGTGTTGTGATTTGTAAAGTGTAATTTTTTTGCACCACAGCCATTTGAGAACTATAACAGATATCTGTACAGCAGATAGCTGTACAAATATTTATGCTGACCCTCTGATTCTATATGCAGTGAAATGACCTATGTTTTTATTACTATTTTAAATTAGGTATGAGAAGTGGCTGCTGATCTTTTGTGCTTTCAATTTTTTCTGTGTCTCATCTTAAAAAGACACACGTGTATTTTTATAGATTGACTGTTTCATTTTGAAATTATAATTTAGATGAGATTACAAAAAAAAATGGAAACGAGAAAGCAAAACCTGAAGTGCATTAGAAGAATCAATTAGCTTCATTGTTTTATCATATTAAAAATATAATTAATTTCCTATCCTGACATAGTAGTTGTTATTTAGCAAAATAAAAATTAAACTTGTATAGTGCATGAGAACAATATACAGCTCTCCTTTTTTTTCTATATATGTATGTATATGTATAAATATCTATCTAAACAAGGGAAGATCCTGAGAATTCAGTGTCTGAAAAGAGAATAAAATGCTGTTTGAGCAGCATCCCAATATAAAGGAGTCTCCAAAACTCACAGCATAACTGCCTGTGGAGTCTGTCATAGAACCACATGCTGCTACTGGAAAAATGCTTTCTTCCTAGCTGAAAAGTGGTGAGATGAAGTAGCAATTAAGAATAGCAGGATAGTTTTGTTCACCTTCATGGCTGGGCATGTTCTTCTTTTTTTTTTTTTCCTATGTGAATGCACAGAAAATGCTCATAGAATGCTTCTTACAGTGCTGATTCTGGTTAGTTCTGCTTGCCCCTTAATAACATTAAGTGTATTTCCACTCCTATTTTTTGGGAATATTTTTCATTTCTGTGTCTTATATTTTTGCATTTTATGCCAGTTTTGAAAGACTGGAATGAATTATATGAAATCTTCTTTAAAGAAAACCTCGTGTTTGACCAGGTGCTCATCGAAGCAATGCAAAGAATTACCAAGAGCACCGTTTACTGTGCAACAAATGCAGGCAGCTCATCAGCAGAATGCAAACTCTGCTGTCTTTTTGTGGTGCTTTTAATGCTGCAAAATACAATTAAGAATAGTAGAATATTAAATTATTAATATATCTGTATATTAAATCTAAAGATATTATGTCTGGCTCAGAGGAAATTCCTAATATGTGGGTTGCCATTTCCCATGGAGGGTAGGACTATGAAGTTTTGCTTTGTGTGCCGTGTTTTTATGCTGCTCTACTCCAGGCACACCATTGGCCCCTGCCAGAGGCAACGTAGTGACTATATAAACCTTTATGAGATATAAACCCACTTTTATATTTCATAGCATTTTGAAATTTAAATTCCGTTTATTGCCAGATTTCAGATCTAAATAATTTGGGCAGCTCCTTAGAGCTGTAAAACGTGTCGTTTGGGTTTCTCTGTAACCTGGAGCACCATGCAGTGTTCACTTTTACATCATATATTTTGGTGATAAAAAAAAAAAAGAAAACTTGTTGGGAACTCTTTTGTTATAGATATTGTTTTGAAATTCAGCTTTCCAAATTACTTGGTTGAATTGGAATGTTCTTTTCAAAAAAGGTATTATTAAAGGGTTAACACTGCTGGCTGATAAATGCCTAGCTGATTACATGGCTTTTTAAACTACTATACATAGTTAGAGAAGTGTTTCCCCTCATTTGTCACAGATCCTATTGATTCCACATGTCAGAGCTCTCTAAATGGCTCTTTGAGTGGCCAGTCTCTCTTTCATATGTCCACAGAGCATATGCCTTTTTTTTGCATACGGCTACATTTTGGCTTAGGCTTTTGCATAAAGTACATCTTCTTTACATAGCACTATTCCATACCATGTACAAGTTACTGGATGCTGTGTTATCTACATTTCACCTGGCATTCAAATATAGTTTGTAAGTTATGGTAGAAAGCATATTGCATTGGAATTTTTTTAAGTCACTATAAGAAAGAAGCTTTATAGAAATTAATGATTTTTTTTACACACGTGCATCTTCCATTAGCAATATTCTATGTTTCACATGTGCATTAAAGAATAATTATGTGTTAAGAAAAATACAGAAAGGACAAAATATATTTCAGCAAATAATTTTCAAAGGCTTATTTTCTACCCTGACACCATGTGAACATTTCTCTTTTTTTATCTTTCATATTTTTATCACTGGCACAACCTGTCACAGAGATGGGGTAACTGAGATTCTCGTTAATACATCCCTTGGGGTAAATTAGAGGGAAACAGCACTGAATGACTGGTGCATGCCTATATATACGCACATATACATATATATGTATATTTTAGAACAATTTGGTTGCAATGGAAAGCGAGTATGCAGCTGTTAACTATTACTATCTGTGGTAACATAATAATATAAAAGTATAAACCTATCACTTAAGAAATATATAAGGAAAAGATATGTGTTAGTACCTCACGAAGAAGTCAGATGGTTATTCAAACTGTAGTTAGATTAGAAAGTGTGGCCTCTTGTTTCCTTCTCTTGATTTTTGATTGAAACATATGCATGAATGTTTATTGAGTCCAGAGGAGGGCCACCAAGATGATCAGAGGACTGGAGCACCTCTCCTGTGAGGCTGAGAGAGTTGATGTTGTTCAGCTGGGAGAAGAGAAGGCTTCCAGGAGACCTCATAGCAGCCTTCCAGTATCTGAAGTGGGCTCATAGGAGAACTGGAGAGAGACTTTTTACAAGAGCTTGTAATGAGAGGACAAGGGGGAAATGGCTTTAAACTGTAAGAGAGCAGATTTACATTAGATATGAGGAAAAAAATTCTTTCCTGTGAGGGTGGTGAGGCACTGAACAGGTTGACCAAAGAAGTGGTAGATGTCCCGTCACTGGAGGTGTTAAAGGCCAGGTCGACGGAGTTTTGAGCAACCTGGTGTAGTGAAAGGTGTCCTTGCCCATTGCCAAAGGGTTGGACTAGATGATCTCTAAGGTCTCTTTCAATTCAAACTGTTCTATCATTCTATAATTTTATTAATCTAATACACTCGAGAGGAATCATTTATTGAAAAATGTTAGGATTAACTAGACCAGAAGCCATGACTAAAGTCTGGTTTTGTAATTGTGCACTTCATTTGTGAGAGAGGGATCATTCCCCTTCAACTCTGAATTTCTTTCAGTCTTAACTAGAAACAAAAGTCTAATTTTGGGTATTTTATGAGAGAAGATAGATAGGCATGTGATATGAGAAAAAAAAGTGTCAATAAGTAGACTATCTGTAAAAAACTATGCAATTAACAAGTACTTCATTTTTCTTCCCACAACACTTCTTGTTTGGGGGCAAGTTCAAATATTGCATGTCAAGAACATAGGCATGGAGTTCTGGTGAAACATTTTGTTAAAAAGACTTCTGTTATCTATCTTTCAAACCGTGTAATGTAAATTTCTGAAGAAAGTGGCCACACTAAAACTAATCATGGTTATCTCTGCGCTCTGACTAGAAGGTTGTAACAAGAATAGGTTAGTCAGCTGTTGAGAAGTTTTCTCATTTCCAACATCAGCATATTAGTGGCCTGTTTATAATCACACAGTGGGGCAGACTGGAAAGGACGACAGTGAGTCATGTGGTCCAACCTCTCTGCTCAAGCAGGGTCATCCGAGAGCACACAGCACACGATTGTGTCCAGATATTTCTTAAAAATCTCCAATGATGGTGACTCCCTCTCAGGACAATCTGTTCCATGCTTGATCACTTGCACAATAAAAAGTTCTTCCTCATGTTCAGGTGGAATTTCCTCAGTTTCTGCCAATTGCCTCTTGTCATATTGCTTGGAACCACTAAGAAGAGCCTGGCTCTGTCCTCGTGACATCTTCTCTTCAGATACATTGATGAGGTCTATAATTGTTTTCTTTATATTCAGTGTTTCTTACACTCTTTCCTTACAGTATTCTTTTGTGTATTAAATAGAGAAGGTGGCTTTAGCTTTTTTTCATCATTTTTGAACAATTAAATCTTGTGATCCTTTATCCTAGAACTTTTTTTTTCCCCCAAAAGTCTGGAATAAGCACACTATATTACATATTTGTGAATAAATATGTTTGAAAACTTATATTTTAGTATTTATTTGTTTACACACATAGTACCAAAACACTTATCAGTGAAAAAAAAAAATTCAGTAATTCCTGTTAATATTCAGACTTGGTTTTAGAGATAGTGTTCTTGTGCATATGGAAGAAACCTGCCTGTTAGTGTGCATAATAACCTGCTTGATAATCTTCTTTCTTTCTTCAGACAACCACCGTTTTTGAAAGCTGTTTTTTGTACTTGTCTCTTTCCTTGTTTATTTGCAAAGTACAGGTGTAATATTTCATCTTTATTATTCTTAGACAGTGGAATAGGTATTCTGCATTGCTAGCAGAATATGAGAGTTGAGTAAGTGCAGAGCTTCTTCAACTCAGCAAAATTAAAACTGTCTTGAAGATGCAAAATAACTTATTTCCTGTATCCTAACAACCTGCTCATCCTTTTCTGTTGATAAGTTACAGATTAAAGAAATTTCAGATTGTGGGTGTCTGTGTGTGCATGTGTTTGTCGTATGGTATGAAATATAGACAATACACTGTAATTCACATGACCTGCATAAAAGATACTCATTGTAGAACTGGAAAAGGGCTTTTGGTTATTCCTTGATTTCTCTGTTTATTTCAAGTAAGTGAACTCTAAAACAACAGCAGAAAATGAGGTAGCTGCTTGCGTTTGACTTCAAAAAAATGTCATAGGAATTATAGATGGCAAAAACTTAAAAGGTCATTTTGCCAGTCCTTCTGTCTGTAGGAGATTTTTCCCTGTGGTATATTAAGAGTTTTATAACTTTCCACAAGATTTTAGGAGTTCCTCAGGAGAGGATTTTGGTCTGTTGAGAGAGCTAGATGAGAAGCTCTTTTACTGTATTTTACAGCTGGCAAACCTATCTTTTATTGACAGCTGGCATTGATGCTAGGCTGAGGAATGCAGTGAGGCTGTATGTTTCCATAGATGTGAGAGCTTGGCAGCAGCATTAAATGGAGTGACTGAAGTTTGATTGTAAAAGCAGGGAAGCTGAAGTTAGAGATTTTTCTCTGCAACTCCAGTTAGCTATATTAAGAAATGATCTTATTGATGCACATGGATACTTTTTACAACACCCAGGTTTTGAAAGAGGCACTTTAAATGGTCCCCACTGCTATGCAGCACGAAGAATGGAAAGGATTAAATATTTCTGTAGTCATAATTCCAGAACCTGTATTGACAAATATTTGGATTACACAAACTATTGCTCGTTTAAAACAATTTCTATCACTGTGCAAATGCACAACCACAATGAATATGCTTTCACCTTTTGAGAAGGCTTAGTGTCACTGAATGTAAGAGATTACTTGAATCAGTGAGCAGGTCAAGATGTCTCCAGGATGAGAGCCAAACTTACTAATTCAGATCTTTGAACAATTCTGTATTATAAACTTATATGTTTCACCTGCTTTCTAAGAAGGACAATTATATAGTGAAGAATTTTCTCATTTTTTGATACTTTTGCTATGTATGTATTTTATTAAGACAATATATTTAAAGAAAGTGGAAGAACCTAAAAGTTGTAATGTATATAGTACTTACCCAAAGCCTTACAGTTGTTTATACAAGGCATCCTTCTTTTGTCTTCTTTTGCGAGTTCCTTGATAGCACAGTTCAAATGCAACAATGCGGTTAGGAACTTTCCTATCCTAAAGCTGTCCTAAGGATTAGAGTTGGAAGTTTTTCTGGCTAAATAACAGTGAAAGATCTTGCTAAATGGAGCTGATGGGAGTGCATCTGCTGATTGCTTGCCTTAATCAGTTTTCACTTTTCTAAAAGCATGCATAGATCTCCCAGGGATACTTTACTCCCACTTTGCATCTGGAAGTAGAGTTGATGCTACCAAGGTATCTCTTTATGTATGGAGTTATAGAATTTGATCAGGGCCAGTAAATTTCATGGAGAGCCTGTATTGAGTGCTTGCAAACATCGACTCAGGCTGTTTGACCTTGGGTATGAAATTTTAACCTTACATATAACAGGAGTACTCAGCTTTACATACAGTGATGCTTCATTTTAACAGATTTTTAATTTTGCAGTTTTCTCTGAGTGGCTAAACATGTAGACTCTCATCTTCCTTTCACCAGAGGGAAAAAAAAATATTAGAAAATAAGAAAATATTCTACATCTCTCGCCAAAATGAAACAGCGGCAGTAATTTCTTGCGTATTCTCTCCTTTGATTGTGGTGCCTTTGGCTCTTACCTCTCACACATTCCTTCAGGTAGCTAACAGAACTAATCCAAACTTAGTATAGTGTTGGTCAAGAACAGAGTCCTGTTATTCATTTTTGTGAGGTGATTCCCTTACTAAATGTCTTGCTCTAAGGTCTCAAAATTCAAATCACATTGAATATCCCTGCAATTATTTTTTGTCAGCTGTGCTATAAATAAGGAAAGTATGTCAGAATTGAGAAGATATGAAATATAACCCATTGTATTCTGTTTGCAAAAAATATACTGTTTCTTTCTTCCTACCTTCTTATGCCTATCTTGTACACAATAATTTCTTTTTTTAGGAGCTTTAAAAGTTTACCCATTTTATCTTTAATAGAAATGACTATGTCTATACTTTCATTCTTAATTAGTAGAATGCAATATAAGTTCTTTTCTTGCCTCATGAAACACTCCTATCACTATAACAATGCCAAACGTCCACAGTAAACTAATATCTTTGTTCATGAAACACTGGTAGTTTCATCTGTGTCAGTATTTTTCATCACAGGCTTCCTTACCATTAAATGTTCCATAAATATTCCACATGGATCTTCTTTTAGCTTTTTATACTTTAGAAGTGAAATTCAAAGTCACATTTTCAGAGAAATAATTACCTATTTGTGTATGTGCCTTGTTAAGCTGGATTTTTTTATTAAGAGTTTTAGTTTAGTGATATCTGGCCTGTTATGTTTTTTCTTGATAGAAAAAAATCTGAATTAGCTGTGTCAATGGAATGATGAACCAGCTAGTAAAATTAGCAGTATTAAACTTTCAGACTTCCAACCAGATTTTGTCTCTTTTATACATGAATGAGTCCATAAGTATTTCTGTAATGGACTGATTAGGATATAAACTGACTGAAAGTAATTGTCAGCACATCAGAGCTATTGATGTGGTCTGAATTTGCCATTGTAAGGTACGCTGTTGATAGAGTCTGCAGATTTTGGGGGGATTCTGTTTATGTGGTTTTGGGGGTTTTTTTTTGGTGTGGTTTGGGGGGGGGTGGGGTTCTTTTTTGAGGTTTTTTTTTTGGTTTTTTGAGAGAAAATAGTGTAATAGAATAAAGGTTTTAAATATGATAATCTAATTTCTAGGTGGAATAGGTTGGGAGATGTTACATTCATTTCACTGAATGTACATGTCATGTGAAAACGTGAATTCAGTCCTCTTGCAAATTAATGCTTTCTCTTTAGGATAAAGGATATTTCGTTCTGTTATTTCACTTTTCTAGCTTCTAATGTCAGTGTTGGTTTTTTTTACGTATGGGATCAATTTATAACACAGTATGAGCAAAAGATTATTTTTGCATCATTTTGGTGATGCTAGTACTGTACATGACTCCTGCATTATTAAGGTTCTCTAAGTGCCTCATGGGTTACTCTGTCTATTGGAATAGCCTTCAGAAGTTGAATTATTCTGGCTCATCTGGTTCCAGAGACTGGGGTGGAAGTTTTTAGCATGGTGTGGGTGTGACCACAGTGTTTATTCCACAATACCCACATCATTGCTGGGGGCGTAGTTTCAGCAGAAAATGCCAGGCGCCAGTAAAACACCTTTTTTGTATACTTTTGCTATTAATACTGCTGTTGTTATTGTGCTTTTAGTAAATTGTTATTTCAATTCATAATCGCTCATTTATTGTCCTTCCTTACCCAAAGGGATGGAGGAAGGGGAGTGGCTTATTTGTAGTTCTATTTCCTTGCTGGGGTTTAAACCAGCACACTGAGATAAATTCAAAGGCCTTGGTATAACATGAAGCTTGTGAAGTTTGCCCCCAGATATGACATGCTTGTTTGGACCATTAGAATTTATACACTCTTTCAAAGCTAGATTATGTAGCATCTAGAATGGTTTGCCTTGTAGAAGTGTACATTTCTAGATAACATATCTGCGTGATTGATATTTGAATTGTATCAGTTGGAAAGAGATTTGATTAGAGATTGAAAGTGTCTGCAGCTGTCAGAAGGAATTATCTGAGGCAATTTTTTAATAAACCTAAGAACTATGTAGAGATCATGTTGAAACAACCACAGTGGTATGTTGTCTTCTTTATGTTTGCCACCAAATGCCCTATAAATTCACATTGGCATTGTGCATGAATGAATGTGTACTTCACACAAGGAAAAGATTTCTAGAAAAAACGCATACTATCATACTCTTCCAGCCCAATAAAAATCAGATTTTCAGTATTTAAAATGAAAATTTTTTACCAGAGTCACAAATTACTTGATGGTATTAAATTCATCCTCTCCTCTCTGTAACACCAATCCACAAACTATTCCTTATATCACAAGTCAGGAATGTTCACTGCCACCTTTCTGGTGTACCCAGATAGCATTCAGTTTGAAAATACATTTCATTTCCCAAAAATAACAAAATAATTAAAATTCGTAAGATATGCAGGTATGTAATATATGTAATAACTATCTTTTTTGTAAATCTTAGAGACACTGTTTATTGGCAAAATCATATGAGTACTTGGGTGAAGACTTCCAGGTTTCTCAATTTCTTTGAATGAGTCCCAAGTAAAAGATTGCAATTACTTGGTAAAATTTGAGAGAGATACTTGAGAAAAAGAAGATTCATTGAAACTACTGAGATGGTATCTCTAATTAGATATCATTTGCAAAGTAACAGCTCTGAAGCTTTGGTGCTTTTTTGTTTACAAGCAATAAGCTATTTAGTATGGTCACTTTCAGTTTCATCACTGAAAGTGATAAAAACTTTAGCACATATTGCTAGGAATACAATTTTAAGTGAGCAGCATTTGGTTGCTAGGTACATGGGGTTTTTGAGGGTTTTGGGGTTTTTTTGAACTACCAACCTGATTAAGACAGTGCTTCATTTCTTTACTTTTTTTCTATTTTGAGGTTGATTAGTGATCTTTTAATTTTTTTTTTTTTTTAAATTCCAATCTGAGGGTTACCTTTTGGATGTTATAGTTGTTAGGGTTTGGGGTTTTTTTCCTAAGAATAATGTAAAACCAGTTCACAAACACTTCTCTCTAAATTGGAATTTACATTGAAGAAATTAAAGATTTGGGAGTCCAAACCACTCTTCTAGGAAATACTTAAGTGCATGCAAAATGTTAGGATGTGAGCAGTCCTATGCATTCCGAAATATGCCTTGGGTATATATTTAACGTTTATTTAAAGCTTTGCAGGATTGTGAGCCTTAAGATATTCCTTTCATTTTAAAGCAGATAAATTTATTGACTGTACTCCACCTAATGCAAACCACTGACTACCATAAAATAGACATTTGAATTTTTAGAAATCATATAATAACTTCTAAAACAAACAGTAGATTAAAACCACAAGAGTTCAGATTTTTGAGATCTTTAACTTCCTCTGACTGCAATCATATTTGTTAGCCACTAGTCACCAAAACCTGCATTTTAAGAAAGTTAGAAAAGCAGTGAATTTTGATTTGAACAGTTTTCTCACCCTGTGCAATATCTCAGATCATCTCGGTTGAAGGCTGATTTATTAAAACAAAGAATGTCAAAATACACACTAAGTAAGCAAAGTCTTAGTATTTGTTAATAATTTACATTTTCTTAAAGATTTTTATACTTTCCTTTGAGTTCATGTTTTGTTCTTCTAGGGTATATTTTCTTGATTTTCTTTTTTCTTTTTATTTCTTTTTTTTTTTTTTTTAACCAATCTTTATGTGGAATGCAAGAATTGATTCAAATCTTTTCACATCAGAACCCATTAAGAAATCAGTTGTTAATCTTTGCTAAGTTAAAAGAGGCATTCAATTCCTTAAATGATGCCTGAATAAACATCTCTTTGAGAAAGTCTTTTATAGCATTAATGGATTTCTAGACTGAATTTCAGGGAGAATACTTTGTATTCATACAATTTAAGTTCCTATAGAAACTAGAATTTTAAGAACATGAGTTTGAAGCAACAGATACATAGATATGTTAACTGTAGAAGTGACAAGAGTCCAGCACACAGTGCAAAATTTACCTTTAAGCATCATGATTGATTCAAAAAAATCGCATGGATGTATGTTCCATTTTTAATTTTTTAAGCATAATTCCTGTAAGTAACTCAGTGGAACGTACCAGGCCTCCTCACATATAAAAATTCAAGCATGTATCAGTGTGTTGCTGTATAGGAGACACAAGTCACTAACAGTACTGTATGTATAAAATGCTTCGTGTGCTGAATATTTGCAAGTGGTTAAAAGTAGTTGCACATCCAAATTACGCATATTTAACAATGCTTGCACATATACCCTTCTTGTCAGCCAGCTCTGGTTGATGGCACAGAGGTCTTAACGTATTCTCAGCATGGCAGATCTCTGCACATTCACTGTGGTGTTCCTCTGTGTGTTTGCTGAGAGTTTTATACATGCAAAGCACATTGTACTTAGAATGTAAGTATTCACCACCATTGCAGCATGTATGCAAGCCTGACATATACTGTGCTAGGAGGTACCAGCGCTTCCCAGTATGCTGCCAAATTTATTTTTCTAGTATTATAATATTGACACGAACGAAAATTACAGGTTTGTCTGCACTTTATAGTATCTAATGATACAAAAATACATATTTTACAAGATCTTTTTCTTTGTAATTATGTAATTGTATTTTAGTAGCACAGTATTCTTACACATAATGACTGTCATTGTAGTAAGGTAGTATTAGGCATTAGAAAAGCTGAGCAAACCAATTCTGTTTTACATTAGTATTATAAAACATAGAGTTCTTGGGGTATTTTTTTCCACATTACCTGGTACTGCTGCACTTTCATTGTTAAATATTATTGCCATCTTAAGACTAATTTTGCTATTCACACCTACCTTTATTTTACCATTATTTAAAGGTTTTCCTTTTATGTTTTTCAAATGTTACTGTTCCAAATGCTTGACTTATATTTCTGTCTAACCGTATCTTTCTGAGGCATCACTCTCATTCTCCCCGTACGTGAACACTTGCTTGTCTTTATGATAATACTAAATGCATTTTTGAGGCCTTTTGGTATGATTTGTATCATGCTACATGATCAGCAGTAATTCTTTAAGCCTTTATAAATAGCTCTAATATTGCAAAGCAATGTGGAGAAAATGCTATACAGGTATGACTTTCAGAATTAAACATCTTTGTTTAAAGAAAAAGACAGTACTTAAAATATTTTTAATAACTTGAAAACCTGGATCTTTCTCCTTTGTTGTTTCTATTTTGCTGCCAAAAAGCAAACTGAAGATCCTCTTGTTGGGAATAAATTTATAGCTGCATTTTACTTCTTTGGAAGATTTGTGTTAGCAAGGCTTCCAACATATAAAATGCATTATATTTCCAAATAAAGGTATGGACATGAGAGGGCTCAAATTTTAAAATTGCAGCATCAGGCTGAGACTGTTTTGCAGTTTTAATGGGTGACAGCATGATTTTATTAACCCTCTGTTAACTTATTAAGAAAATAGACACTGCATTGCACTCCCATCTTGAAGCTTAATAAAAGGATTCTTTTTTACTGTTGGGAGACTCCTTTGTCCTAATTTCTTGTGTGGAATATGCAGAATTCAAGTATTACCCTTGCTAGATGACCTAATGAAATCTTCATTGTTGGTTTGTGAAGAAGGATTTATGTTATTTCTTGGGGTGTTAACTGCTTCAGTTTGGGTTCTTTGCCCGTGTAAATGTAACTGTACCTACTGGTGGTAGTGTAACAAACTAACTTACCAAACAGGTATTTGGAATGATTTCATAAAATCAGTTCTCACAAAGGAAGCTATATAGCTGCTATTTCTGAAACAGTATCAGGAAATTCTTCTGGCATGGCTATATTTGGTTAGGAATCAGGAGGGATATGTGATGCATACCAACTTTTCTTCTCCTACAGTGAGGGGATGGACTACTATTCTGAACAGTTTCCTGCCAGTGGGAGCATGGAAGAACACCACAGATGGGTCATGCCTGAAATGTGGCATTTGTGAATGCAGTCTATTGTTTTCCCATATTTGACAATTCCAGATCAGTAGGATTAAGTAGGACAACTGCACAGTTTTCTTAAAGTGATGTGAAAGTGGCCAGTCTGAGAAAATTGCTAATAGCAGGAGAACAGTTGGCCAGTTTTAAAGGCTGCTTTGTTTTTCAGTCTGTTCTCTGAGCTTCCAGTCTTCTATATGCCCCCTTTGCAAAACCAAAATTATTAACTATTTATATGCCTTATAAGCAACTATGAAGAAGAAAAAATACTCTTTCTCAGATATTGCTAACACAGCTAAACTGAAAAGATGTCACTGGTTTATTTGGAAAATGCTTCCTGACTGGAAGATTAGTCAGTAGATGTTCAAAGGAAGAAAATTGATGCTTTCCCTGGCAGCTAAGCTAGCTTACACTCAGGTTTTTAAAGTCACTTAAAAATGGCAAGCAAGAATGAAATTTGGTGTATTTTTGTCTCCTCTTCCCATCCATTAACACATCAGATATGCTAGTAACACACTTGAAAACAGCAAACTGATCTGAAAGTCAGTCTAGATATCCTGTGTTTTTTTACTCTGATGTGTCATTAGATTTGAGATAGGGCTTTAAAAATTGAGAAATGGAGTTGAAAGGTACCAGATAAATTAAACTATAATGCAGTGAATGTTGTTTTCCAGTTGGGAGAATACAACTGCCTTTTATTTATTTTATCAGTCAGTATGGATTTTAGAATGTACGCATATTACACTTCATTTTCAAGTGAACCACTTCACAACTTGAAACTGCACATTAAATGCTAGAAAATTTGTTAGGAATTAACCCTGTGCTTACAAATGTATCTGTCTGGGAAGAGAGAGAGGGGGTTTAAGGGGGTTAGCAGTGAAGTGACACCTTCCTAAAATATACTTCCATCTGCCTAATACTTCAAAAACCAAAGGGCTTAATATCTCTCAGGAAGAAAAAGTAAAACTTTTAAGATACTGATAATAATAGTTCTGTCCTAAAAGCTTTGTTTGCTGAGTTGATTTTTGAAGTGCAGTCTATCATCAGTCACAGGAAGGCAATACTGCTTGCTTTCGGATTTACTCCTAGTGGTAAAATATTAATAGCCTCTTGTTATGATGTCACTGGTACCCCCTACTCCTGACCCCTGGTAATAGAAGAGATTTCTGTTGACACCACAGAAAATGGAACAATAAGCCTCACAGTTAAATACTGATGTTTACTGAAGAAACAGTTAGTAGGAAATCAGGGTGTATAATTTTATCTTAGTAATTTTTAATGCAAATTGATGGCATTTTTAATATATACAAAATAAAGTTCTTTGGGGTTTTTTTAATCTCAGTCTTCTCAAAATGTTTTTTTATCCAGGTGAAAAGAATGGCTGTATTCTGTTTGATCAAAGCACCTCCTAGTCTGATACACTCTCTCTAATACTGGCCAGTCAAAAATGCCTAGGAAAAATAAGAACAGATCAAGCATAAAATGAAACTTTCTGGCATGTGGCAGTCCACAGCTCAGGGATTTCCCCAGCTGAAGGTTATTTTTTGAGGGCTTTATTCCATGAATTTCTGATAAGTTTTCAAACCTATCAGTATCAAACCTATCAGATCTTTTGATGATCCTGTATTTTTTCTATTTTTTTTCCCTTAAGGAATGTTTGTAAATCTTAAGAGAGAAGTAGTTTTGAATTGCACAGCTACTTTCTATCTAGTCTTCATTACAAAGGTCATTTTCAACAGATTTTAGAATCGGTAGTCCTAGTCTAAAATATTTTAGTGAAACAAATAAAGTGCTTTTAAAAGGACACAATAATTTGACACACTGATTAAGTAAAGTGGTGTTTCCAAAAGCCCTGGAACAATGTATTGATACACAGCATGATATGATGATTATTCTTGTTACATTTGGTAGGATGGGCAGATTTTGGCCAAAGATCCTTGAAGTAAGGAAATTTAGGGGAATTTAATTTTTTAATTTCAAAACCAGAAAGGTCTTGGATTTTGTGGATGAAAAAAATGTTGAAACAATTAAATTTTCACGCTATACAGATAAAAAGGAAATAACACGGGACAGGGTGTTGGAAAAAAATTGTAATTGTATTATCCTAGGATTTTTGGAATTGAAAGTATTTCAAAAAATTGATTTGTAAAGCTTTTACCCAAGGAACAGAATCACTTGCTACATATTACTCAACATATGTGAATTTAGTATAACAACTCTAGAAACTTAAGTCAAAATTCTTTAACAAAACCCAAGAAAGATGTTGTATATTTTAATATTGAAAATATTATTGTAAATGTTGATTTGAATGTATAAAAATAATTTGTTGTTTTGGTTTGGGTTTTTTTGAGGTTAGAAGAAGCAGGCTAAAACCTTTCTGCTCAAATTCGTAAATGAATTAGAAGTTTTATGTATTCCCCAAAAAAATGAAAACCCCCTGTTAAGGTAACAGCTCCAACAGAATTTATAGAATCAGGGAATTGTTTAGATTGGAAAAGACCTTAATGATCACTGAGTCCAACCATCAACCCAGCACTGCCAAATCCACCTCTAAACCATATACCTAAGCACCACCTCAAAATGTAGACATGGTCACTAGTACATTACTATTTCTGGAATGTCGGAATGTACATGAAGTATTAAAAGAAAAAAGATGAGCATAACAAATATTGTCTGTTTCTATGAGTCTTCTCTTGCAAAACAGGTATGATTCAAATATTTTAAATATTTTAAAAGACTACCATCTGCCTTTCTCATCCACCTTAGGTTCAGCACACTTAGCACACGTAAGAACACATAGAATACTAAGCATAAATAATATCTCTTGGGTGAGGTTTTAAATTACCTCTAGGAGAGCATTAAAGATGAGGTGTGTGTGAATGGAAAAAATTTGCGTGGAATCATTGTCAAATCTGTCCCAAACTCACACTTTCTACTAAACACAAAAGAACCACAGATTGTTCGTGTGTCTGAGCAGCCTGCCCTCTGTTATACTCTTGGTTTAAAACAGTGTTCCTGAAACCAGTATTCCAGATAAAAATAAGCAGATAATTTTTTTTTCTCAAATTGAAACTTAAAAATAAGTGTAATAAAATTATGCATAGCTTTTGTGTTTTCTATTTTTCTGTAGTTTGTAAGAACTAATTCTAGATAAAAATTGAAATTTTTTCCTGAGCTGAGCACAAGTTGCTATGTGCTACAATTTCCTCTTCTATGACTGTTCTTACCTCTGTCACTTCAAAAAAAAAAAAAAAAAAAATCCAAGTTTTATTTTCAAAAAGTTGTACCTCCGATCTCAACATCATAACTAAGGCTATCATGATCCTAAGGTTAACAATATTAAAAATGTTTTCTTCCTATTTTGATTGTTTATAGTAAATTATTTTAAAAGCAGAATGCTAAAGCAGTCACTAAATTAAAATATATACAAGCCTTCATGCTAATTTATTCTAAAATAGAATTTTACATGCTAAAAGATGTGAAAATTCGTAGATATGTAACCTGCATGTGTTGGTTTTGCATATCAGATTTAATTAACTTTAAAATTATTAATATCAGAACAGCAATGGAATGTAGACTGAATAATTTAGCTTGAGATTATCTAAACTGAAACAAATGTGTTTCTTATTTGATATACCTCTAGACAAGCATTCTTCCTTTAGCTTGAATAGTTGGGAGAGAAGAAATGTTAGAAGAAGTCTGTGCTCCAAAAAAAAAAAAAAATTCACCAGAAAATCTGGTGGTACTGGTAAGACTTGCCACTACCTCAAACCACAGTTACTATGTTCTTGTAGAAGATGCATTTGTTCTGAAATTTTAACTAAAGATTTGTGAGAAAAGAGTCAATCGGTTTGTAATTTTCACTTCCCATTTTTGTAGGTTTTTAGAGATTCATTCATTTTAAGTGGAGGAACTGTTACTGAATTGAGAGGGAGAAAACTTTGTCAAATGTGGTAAAATGAAAGGGAAGGAGATGATACAGGACAGCATAAACAGAATTAGAAGGTCAAGAGGAAAAAAATCTAAGTCATTGACAATTTATGAAATATGAAATATGAATTTATGAAATTATGAAACATGTCTGACTTTAATACTTTGAGTGAGCTGCAACATAAAGAAATTACAGTGGTTCTTCCTGGGCAGTACTGTTCTTTTTCAGAAGCAATTAGGGAAAGATTCCATATAAAGAAAGTGGTGATACAGAAACATCTGATTTTGCCTCCGATTTGCAATTATTTTTGCTTCTTGGAAGGATCTCCAAGGGGACAGTTTTAAAGTAGGGTTTCATAAAAATCCCGTCCACATCTTAATGCTGCATTTCATGCAAAATTTTAAAACACCAGTGTTGTCAGCTTTAAGCTCAGGGCATCATAATTATCACACAAGAAGTGAAAAAGGTGATCTCAGCCTTTTCATGCATTCCATAAGACAGGTGAGGAGCTTAGGGGAGATGAATTGGGAGGTGAGGTTGAGGGAGCCATCTTTTTTAAGTTTGGTGAAAAGAAAGTTGAGGGACAATCTAACAAAAACTTAAAACTGTTTCACGGGAAGCTTAAATGCTGGTGGAGCTAGACGATTCCCTCTAGTGGCAGACTATGAGGAACAATGATGACTGTGCGCTCCTTGTGAGAATCAGAAGAGAGCCCTAGGAAACACTTCTCCCTTAGAAGGGTAGTGCAGTGCTGGCCAATTTCTCTACTTTTTATGCATCAAGTACTGAAATGAAAGCAAAAGATAGAAAATTAAATGAGAAATTGCTTTGTGAGACATGAGGCATATTAGATCCTGTCTCCTCAATGGAGATTCTGTAGACTACTGCAGACAACTGCAAGCAGACAGGATTTGTTATCTGTGCTCATTTTAATTGGGCTTCCCCAAAAGTTCAGGGATGCTCTTTTCCGGAGAAGTTACTCTCCAAATTTCTTCGACTACTCAGTTTAATTGTAGGCTTCTTTTTCAGTACAGAGAGTGATTTTATACCAGTTTGTTGTGGTTAGCGAGTCAACATTTAGAGTTTTCATTTTCTTTGCAGTGTTTCACACAACAAGGAAACATGTTTTCATACCTGTGCACTGTATTGTGTTACTTATTCTATGACTCTTTCAGGAGCCTGTGCAGTCATTATTTCTCTGTGTATTAAAGAACAGTTACCAAGATTATGTTGAAGAAATGAAGATTGGTTCTTTAGCCATATTCACTGTCAGAGCCAGTATAGCAGTGGGAATAAGCTTGTATTGGTCATTGAGGGTATGGTGTTAGTGCTTTTTGCCCCTTTTCAGGAATACACACACTCAGTCCTATTCAGAGTAAAGCTTCAGAGTGGCGGCAGTGCCGTTCAGCTCCAGCACAGACATGGCTGATTCACTTCCTCATCTTTGTTCTTTTTGATTTCTAGTACAGTTGTGAGACCGCTTCTAATGACTTCTAATTCTGTTGAAATTTTTTGGTTTAGATTTCCATTCCATAGGTCATCCATGACCGTAACCATGGAAGGGTAAGGTTAGAAGAGGAAAAGGACATGCATGAGGTTAGTGTAAATTATGCCATGCACAATATGAGTGTACCCTTTTTAGTAAGAAAATCCACACTCTGAAATTCTTTGTATGCATTTTTTCAAAGGGGACAAACAGGTAATGAAAGTAATGAAATTTTAAGCCAAAGAAATAGCATCTCTGGTTAAAATATTATTACATAATTAAATTGTCACACATTGCCAGAGAATGTCGTGGAGGCCAGAACCATAGATGACTTTAGAAAGGGATTAGTTTAATTTCTATCTTGGGAGTTTATGTGCTAGGAATTGGCAGAAACTTTAAAGGCATACCAGGGAAGAATGACCATATAAATATTTCTATATCCATCAATTAATATCCACTGTCAGATGTAGAAATCTGGATAAACTGAGCCTCACTTCAGACTCTTCTGTGTTCATGTGAGAAATAGAATAAAAACTTGAGTTCTACTGTACGAGGAAAATTTTCAGGTGCCACTATGACAGCTGACACAGCAACATTGACCCAGAAGTGGAGATGAAATGTCTAAAAAGGCAAAGCCCTACCATCCAGATAGTAAAGAAGAAAATTTTCACTTCTTTTCATTACAGTAAACTAATGGTAAAGTGTTAAAAGACATTGTTAGTCGTGGCACATCCTGAATTTGAAAATTAGATTCTGTCATATCCAAAGAAGAAAACTGAAAAACTGTCCAGTAGCTACAGATGTTATACAGGTATTGTCCCAATATTAAAGAACAGCAAAAACATGCAAATTTTCATGATACATAAATCAGTACTAAAATGCGGGATATATGTCCCATTTGGAATAGAAGAGTTAGACAAACTAAATACATTTCTTGGGGTTATTAGAAGTGAAGATACAAAAGCATAAAGGTTAAGACCGAGAAGTAATCGGATTAAAATTTAGAAAACCTTTTGTGTTCAGTGAGGGCATTGCATTTCACATGAAATATCCTGAATGCAGATAAAAACTACTTAATGCAAAACATATTTGACTTTTAGCTTCTTCACTGAGTAGTAGAAAAGGCATTACTATTCTGCCCACAGAACTAGGATTTGACTGTTTTCTGTATCCTAAAAAAGGATGAGAACCTTAGCTACAGATTTCTGGGCACATAGTGGTTTTCTCTGTTAATTTCATGAGCTAGCAATAATCACATTCATACATTTTCAGCAATAGGAATCTGGTTTCGATTTTTGAAATTTTAAGATATTTAAGAAGGGTTACTGTAGTTTTTGTGTGCTTCACTGTGTCCGTAAAGCATGTTAATAAGAATAATTTCAAATGTTCAGAATAGTTGCTACTTGAAAATTGTCAGAAATAAAAGTTACAAGAGGGCTTTTTTCTCCGTAACTTTCTGACACTCTTTAACCTTCCTGACTGTTAAACTAAGAAATATTGTGATCTATTAAACAGTTAGCAACTGGATCTGTAAATGGTCAATATTTCAAAGACACATGCCTAAACTTTCAGTCTCTGAGGAATGTCAATGGGCCAGAATCATGAATGTGTTTTTTAAAACAAACTGCTTCATTTTGAACCAGAGCAAAATGTCAGATCAAAATAGTATGAAATTTTCTCCAGACAGCTACACAGAATCATAGAATTGTTTAGGTTGAAAAAAATCCTTAATATCAAGTCCAAAATTAACCCAGCACTGCCATCTTCACCATTAAACCAAATTTCCAAGTCTATGGTTTTTTGAACACTTGCATGAATAGTGTTTCTATCACTTCCTTGGACAGCCTGTTCCAATGCTTATCCACCCTTTCAGTGAAGAAATTTTTCCTTATATCTGTTCTAATCCTCCCCTGATGCAAACTGAGACCATTTCCTCTCATCCTTTCACCTTGTTACCTGGTAGAAAAGGCTGACACCCACATCACTACAACCTCCTTTCAGGTAATTGTACAGAGCGGTAAGTTCTCCCCCAAGCCTCCTTTTCTCCAGGCTAAACAACCCCCGCTCCCTCAGCTACTCCTGATAACGTTTGTGCTTCAGACCCTTCAACAGCTTTCCCTCCTCTGGACTTGCTCCATCACCTCAATGTCCTTCCTGAATTAGGGGCCCAGAACTGGACACAGCAGTTGAGGTGTGGTGTCACCAGTGCTGAGTACAGGGGAAGGATCACTTTCATGGTCCTGCTGGCCACACTTTTTCTGATACAAGCCAGGATGCCACTGGCCCTCTTGGCCACTTGGACATACTGCTGGCTCACGTTCAGCTGCTGTCAAGGAGCAGCCTCAGGTCCTTCTCCACTGGGTCACTTTCCAACTACTCTCCCCCCAGCCTGTAGTGCTGCGTGGGGTTGTTGGGACCCAGATGCAGGACTTGGCATAGCGGTAGTAATAGCAACATGGGAAGAAACCCACCTCCATTCATATTGAGGTTATCTTGTCAAAGATGGAGAGAAATATTCTTTTCTCAGTATTATACTTTGATAAGGATCAAGTGAGTTTTGTCGTTAATAATATCTTCCTTCACCAAATAAAATATGGCTTTGATTTGTATTTTATTAAAAGTTTCTGCAAGCCATGTCAGTGGATTTGTCCAGCGTTAAGGAATATTGAGCTTATAGCTGGAGCAGTAAACCTGAGTATTTATTTGGAAACAGTGTCCTGTAAAATGTAATTTAAATTTGTACTTATAGCAAATGCTTGGGAAACTTCATTGTTGCAGCCGCATAAAAAACCTAAAATTTATAGCTCTGATATTGCCTATTTTTTTTCGATTTCTTTGCTTTTCAGCCTGTATTTTTCAATGGATCCTAAATTTTCTGTATTTCTCTGTCCCTCTGGAATTCATTAGTTGTAGAGTGTAAAGGGGGCAGTTTGATGTAAGAATGTTTGTGTTGTTTCCATTTTAAACTGAGATGTCCAATCAACACCTGCAGACTGTGTATGCATTAGTTTACTCTGCATGCTGCCTAGGAAGGATAGTCTAATGATGGTTTTGATTGAGTGAACATATTCAAGCAAGGTTTAATTGTATATATCCACAGTGCTAAATGAACAAAACAAGTTAATCACCCTGGAACCTCTTTTCTTGTGAAACTAACTTGTTCTGAATTTTATTAAATTCTTTTTCACTCTTTAGATCTCTGCTATTCAGACTGTTCAGAACCACAAATACATTTATAGGTAAAGCAGATTATTTTTTGTTATTTTAGCTATAAAGCACTCTTATCTAAAAATAAATTTCACCTAAACATATTGTGATGGCATTGTCCCTGTATGTGAGCATTGATATTTATTAATCTTGTACATAGCAAAGATTATAAGAGTTCTCACCAGGAATGTGTTATAGACTTTTTTATAAAATGTTACAGAAAAAGCACCCATTTTGTTAGATGAAACCATTTCAAACTTCTTTCATTACTTGAAGACATAACATTGTCTTTACAGATCTTTGAAGGTTGGATTTTTTTAGATGGTTGAAAAAATTCTTCCAATATTTGAAAAGATCAACTAAAAAAGATGGCTGGTAATAGAACTTCAGGGCAAACCCCAAGTGGGTTTTGATCCCCAATCCCTTAAGGTGCTGTACATTTGTGTTTTCATTCATACCAGTGCCTTCAAATACTTGCCAAGTTTGAATTTTTTTTTTTTTTACACACTAAAGGTCTCATTCAGAGAGGCACTGTACAATAGTATATCCCCTTTATGTTGCGCTTCTTGGGAGTCAAGAAATGGTACTGCCTAATGAGGTACTACATAGGTTATCAACAGGATTGTAGGATGCACATCAATAGCTTTACATCAGAGGCAAACTTAAAAGACTTGAAAGAAAAAAAATTAGGTGAAGAGTTAGTGCCGCATGATACCATTTTCCAGGAAGAGAAAGTTCAACAATAATACCAAATAAAAAATAACAAATAACAAAAGTAAATTCTTAATGAAGTATTGTGTTCTTTCTGTTCCATTTATGATTACTGATGAAATTATTTCATCAATTAAATATTTAGATATTTCTGTAATCTTCAGAGCTAACAAGTATTTTTAAGAAACTTAAAAATAATTCATTTGAAGTAGTGTATGTGACTATTTTCAAAAGACCTAAGGAAAACAGCAACGTTTATGAAAAGCAATAAACACAGTTTTAATGTTTTAAATCTCTTGGAATGTGACCATGATCGAGCCAAAACTGATTACGTGTGGTATTTGTTGTTTATTGTCACTCTACATGTTCCTCAAAATTGTTTATTTATTTCTGTGGAACACACATATCATTATTTTTGCCTATTTGACACAGACACTTATGAATTGATTGCAGTTGGTCTGTAACATTGGAATATAATTTTCTGCTGCTTTTAATTAGTCTTTAATACTGTGTATCTTTAGGTGACCTGTCAATTTAAGATTGAGCTTAGTCTGGTAGTTTGAAATCAAATGTGAACTTTTCTTTTATAATTAATATGTATTTAGGTAGAGGAAAAAGTAGCAAGGACTAATAAATCATAAGGTTCCTCTTAATGTTAAACAAATCTAATCACGCATAGCTTTTAGACCTAATACTTGATGAAGTCTTACATTGAAAAATATATGTTGAGGCAGATCAGTTTACAATTCAATGCCTGAGATGATATAATGAGATATGACATGTTAATGTATAATTTTCAGCAAATCCCTGTCCTCTCTTGCAATTGGAAACTTTTCAGTGAATTATTTGATTTTTGAAGTCACAGAGAAATTGAATTCTGAGTATGCAGTTTAGGAAAAATCTGATGTTTCAAATGCTGCATCTGAAAATACAGCTATGATGAAAATACCTAGTGGTTTAGTAAAAAATGTTCTTGCATTCTGTCAGGATAGCAGTAGGACTGTCTCCCCTGATATATCTTTGCAGTTTAGCTATAGGAAAAACTGAGGTGTACAGCATAAACACATGAAAAACTTACAGTACTGAGATCAGATCAAAGCTCTGTCTTGCACAATATTGTGTTTGATCAATTATGAATACCTATGGAATAGTATGGAAACAGGCAAGTATATATTGATAGCTCCATGCCTCCTTCCACTAGGTGTCTGAATCCACTTCTAAATCCACTGCTAACTGTTTTTCTATCAATGGGTCTAATTCATTCACAGTCTAATTTTTTGTGTGAAAAGTTTTTGGTTGTTTTGAGTGTGTGACCCCCTAACTTCACTTAAAATCCCCTAATCTTTGTATTAGAAAAGGCAATGAATTAATTATTGCTAGATGACTTTCTCCATATCACGTATGAATTTCTAGATACCCATCAAGCAGACTCCACACCTAGAATTTCCATGCTTATGAGTTCTGACAAATATAGTCTGTCTGATGCATTTCAGTTACAGGGAGTATATGGTGTGTGAATTGGAAATAGCCTATAGCAGTAAATGGGGCCATAAAAACAAACTTGAAAATCTCCATAAAATCATAGAATCAAATAGTTTGGATTGGAAGGGACTTTTAAAAGTCATCTAGTCTAACACCTCTAAAATAAGCAGGGACGTCTTCAGCTAGATTTGGTGGCTTAAAGCCAATGAACCTGGCCTTTAACACGTCCAGGGATGGGCATCTAGCACCTCTCTGGGTAACTTGTTCCAGTGCCTCACCACCCTCACAGGAAAGAGTTTCTTTCTAATATTGAATCTAAATCTGCTCTCTTACAGTTTAAAGCCATTTCCCCCTTGTCCTCTCATTACAACCCCCTATAAAAAGTCTTGCTCCAGTTCTCCTATAAGCCCGCTTTAGATACTGGAAGGCTGCTATGAGGTCTCCTGGGAGCCTTCTCTTCTCCCAGCTGAACAACCCCCATTCTCTCAGCCTGTCCTCTTAGGAGAGGTGCTTCTTCCCTTGGATCATTTTTGTGTTCTTCCTCTGGATCTGCTCCAACACATCCGTGTCTTCCGTGTGCTGAGGAGTTCAGAGCTGTTTGCAGCACTCCATGTGATGTCTCACGAGGGCAGAGTAGAGGGGCAGAATTACCTCCCTTAACCAGCTGGTCACGCTCATTTTGATGCAGCCCAGGATATGATTTGCTTTCTTAAAGTGCAGGTGCGCATTGCTGGCTCGTGTACAGCTTTTCATCCACCAGCACCCTCAAGTCCTTCTCAGCAGGGCTACTCTCCACCCCACTACAGCTAGCTGTGCTACTTTTCCAGGAGATGTTGAGGTGGTTGAAGTCCCCCAGCAGGAAGAGAGCCTGCGAGCCTCATGCCTCCTGTAGCTGGAGCACGAAGGCTTCATCAATAATCATCTTATCTGGCAGCCTGTAATAGACATCAACTTCAAAGTTCCCTTTGTTGCCAGTCTCCAATTCTTGCCCAATCAGACATACTGTTTTGGTTCAGTTTCTTTGCAAAGTATTTCACCTTGATTTTTTTCATGTCTAGTCAGGATTAAAAGAAATTACTCCAAATAATGACTTCCTATGAAAGATTTTGTTTTGTAAACCATACTCTGGTGAAAACCATTTTCAAAGGGAAATTTGGGGACCAGAATAGATTTGGAAGTTTCCAAATGGTTATAGATCTAAAGAAAAAAAGGGACATCTCTGTCTCTTAACTATACAGCAGGACTACAATACAGATGCACAGGCCCTATAGTATTTAGCACAAACTATGAATGGAACACTCAAACTTTGTTCAGAAAGTTGAATACACAGTTATATTTGAAAGAATTATTGGCCTTTTACATGCATTCATATGCACGCATTTTTTCTCAAGTGTATCCATATGTAAGTATGTAAGTTGGATGTAAAGTCTATTTTGTGATTACCCTTAGAAATTCAAATTTAACTTACAAAGAACGATTTCTCACCTACTTGTATAAAAGCCATCCTTGTATTTTATTTTGATAATGTGCTGGCATTGAAACTTGATATCATCTCAGAAGAACACATGTAATAACATTCTTTATCACTTGTTGAAGTTAATTTCATCCCTGGTTCTTGGAAAGCTTTTCAGAACCGTGTTTCACATTTTGTCTACATGATAATAGTTTTAATCCAATCATTTATTAGTGATTAATGTAATTTTCTGCTAGGAATATACTTGTATTTCCAATTTGAAATGTTATGTGATAATATTTAGGAATGCGTATAACAAATTGCAGTCAGTGGAAGTGACAGTACTACTAATCATTTATATTTTTATACATATATATATTTGAGATAAAGGCCATTAGAGCGGTTTCATTTCTGTCTCTATTTATCTTAATAAGCAAGTTAGTTAAAGAGCACACGTGTTTTGATTCCATTTCAGTGCAGCTGTACAATTCAGAAGAAACTTATTCTGAGTTGCTGTTCATGGGTTACGATGCTAATCTCACAGCTGTCTCTCTAGCTGTGACTACTCATAAACCTTACAGGCTGTAGTAAGAAGAGTAACTTGGAGAGGTTAGAAATCCAGAGAAAACTGTGAAGTGTGATAGATTAAATGGAATCAGACCAGTAAGAAGATTTTGTATGAAAGAGAATGTCATGCATTTCAAACATATATTGGTGTGTGTTGCCCTTAGGAGGTGTGTACCACATGCTAGATACACAGAATATTTTTTAATAATTGTCTGAAAATTTTGATAATCATGGAATAGAAAATTTTTAGATTCAAGTTTGCGTAGATCTTAAATTCCTATTTATAGGAAAAGATGGATCTTTTTCAATCTGAGTTCATCAACGAGAGGGAAAGAATCTGATACCCTGTGTGGTAACACATAGTTACAAATGGTTTTGTACTTGGTTAGAAGAACTCACAGCTGATCTCAATGAATAAACTGTGAATTCTCTTTTTTGAACACCCTATGAAGCCATAAAAAGTGATTCTGTGTACATCTATTGTGCACTAAAGGTGAGTGATCCAGCACCATATTTACAAAATAAAACCCAATAAATAGCTTGAAAATTCTCATCTTCTGAATACACTAGAAAATACAGTTTGGGGTTATTTTCCATCCAAGAAATAGTGATCAAGCTGTATGTGTAGCTGGCTGAAGAATTTAGTGATCTGACTTAATTTCCTCATCAATATCTACAGCATGCTTTAAAGGATCTGAATTATCTTGTGTGCACTCGTTATTCAAAAGAATTATTTAAAGTATTTGTGCAAATAATTCTTGGTTTGTGTCCTATTTATATTGTCTTCAAAATACGGAGTTTTCATTCTGTGTATGATTGCAAATGTCCTGATTCAACATATGTAAGCACTTCTCACCTTTCATTGAATTAAGAAAGACATAATATTATCAAGCTTCTATGCATATATTATTTTATTAAAATGAGGAATCTATTTTCATGGCTATTATGTAAAACATAAAAAGAAAAAGCAATTCAAGAAACTGTACAAAATTAAGAAAGTTAATATAAATTTTGCAGTATTTTTCTGAGTTTAGAGATGTACATATGAATGAGCTACAGAGAAATTCAGCTGCATGTATGGTATGGAATTGAACTTAATAATGTGTAATAAATCGTATAAATCATAGGGACTTTTTTGTATTTTCAGCATTTTGTTCTATAATTTGTTCTTAACACTACCATGCTCATGTATAACTTAGCCTTTAGATTGAAATAGTACACTGTGCCAATTTCTTCTTTGATTGAGGGCTGTGATGGATATTCAAGCTGTGACGAAAAGCAAAAATTAAAACAAGATATAAATTAGAGATTGAAACACTGCAATGTTTGGGGGCTTAACTGTCTAAGCACAGATACAGTATACAATTCTGTAAAATAGTCTTAAAAATTCTAGTTTTCATTAAAGTATGATTCAGCTCTGCATTTGCTGACCTGAAATACTTTATTGATATGCACACACATTATAGAGTTAAAGAAGTTTTTTTTTTTTTGAAAGCGCTTATTTTATTCTAAAACTGTAGCAAAAGCAAACATTGCTAACACAGATGTATGTCTCAGTTTATACGTAGAACTTTTCTACTTTCAAAATCAGAATTGCAGTGATTATATATATATATTACAGTTTACTGACGTATGTGACTATCTGGCAGTTTCTTTTTGTTGTCTCGTTTTCCAATTTTCTTACTTTCTCCATAAAAACCAAATGTTTTTTACTGCTTTATGGAGAACTTTCCTGCTGCAGCACTGCATCGAAATATATTTCAACATCAGCTGTGAAATACAAGGCAGGAGTATCAGATATTTAGTAGCTAGAATGCAAGAAACGAAGAAAAAAACCCCACTAGAATGTTAGAGTTCTAGCATAAAATGGTCTATGTACTTATTATTTATTTCCTGTACTGTGGCATTCAAGTAATGTAATACTTGAACTAGGTTCTCTGATGCTTGTATTGGTTAAATAAATTAATAAATACATAAAATCTTGAAAGAGCTCCTGTAAAACTACCACTGTTCTCAGACTTCTGTGTGTAAGCATCACCCAGGGTGCTTCAAAAATATAACATAACTTTCTGTGTCCAAATAAAATTCTTTTAATAATCCCTAGTGTTCCATCCTGATGCCATCTTTCAGCTGTCTCTAATTCATGAAAGACAATTTCAACCAGCACAGGCTACTTTAAAATACTCTTTTTACTTAGTTTAATAATGAGATGTTAATTTTCAAATATGTGCTAGTCAAAAGAAAAACACATGTTGAAAATGAGTAACTTGGGGTTTGGTTCAAAACTTGTAGTTTTACATTAATTTATATCACATGAAATGACCTCTTCCATGTGGATATTGCGGTGCTGAATGAGAACGTTTAACTAAGAGGTAGCAGTTATTCCTCTTCACGGTCAACACTTAAGTTGGTTAAGAACGTTGATCTGCTGGATGGTAGTAGCCCTATACAAAAGGGTCTGGACAGGCTGGATCAATGGGCCAAGAGGTCAATTGTATGAGATTCAATAAGGCTGGGTCCCCTAAATTATGTTTAACTTGGAGAAAAGGAGGCTCAGGGAAGACCTTATCGCTCTTTACAACTACCTGAAAGGAGGTTTTAGTGGGGTGGGGGTCCGTGTCTTCTCCCAGGTAACAAGCAACAGGATGAAAAAAAATGTCCTCCAGTTGCACCTCAAGTTGGATTGGGTGCTAGGATAATTTTTTCACAGAAAGTGTTGTAAAGCATTGGGACAGACTGCCCAGGGAAGGGGTAGAGTCATCATCCCTGGAAGTGTTCAAAAAAACTGCGAATATGGCACATGAGTACATGGTTTGATGGTGAGCATGGTGGTGTTTCTAGGCTGATGGTTTGACTTGATGATTGTAAAGGTCTTTTCCAGCCTTAACTGTTCTATGATTCTAATGCTGTGAATGCAGATGATGAGGTGACTTTGGCAGTTAGACAAACTATTGACTTCTGTTTTCGTGGATTTGCAGGCACATCTGGGAGTATTCCTAAACTAATGATAAGGCATGTTTTTAGATTCCTTATTTATTTTTGGTTTGGTAAAATACAGTTAAGCACATTATCTTTTTGACCAGCAGCAAAGTAATATTGTAAAGTGAAACACAGCCTAATAGACACTAAATCACAGATACACTGCTATACCTGCAATACACGAAGGCCAAGTCATGAGTCTAAAATAATTTTGTGAAGTAGGATAATGAACTGTGAAAAAGTGCAACTTTCCCAACTACTGCACTAAGCTAGCATGTAAACTAGAAAGACCTAGCAATCTATTGAGATTTTAAATCTGTTTTTAAATTGCTATTCCTAAGAAAACTTGGAATTTCAATTCCAGATCCTGTGATAAGAACTGGACTGGGGAAACAGGACAGAATAGTAGAGATTCATAATCATAAGCTCTGATTCCAGTAGTTCAGAATAAGGAAGAGTTTTTTTCACTTTTTGTGGATTTAAAGGTTTAGTATGATGAGATGAAGAGGGAAAATGAGCAAACAACAGTTTGACAATAGTTTAATACTGTCATTTTGGAATAAGTAAAATATTCCAGATTTTTCTAGTTCATGGAGGTTAAATACTAGCAAAGTTTGTTTACCTTTATATTGTACAGAATCTTAGGTTGACATAGTTGCTTAGGTAAATTAAAATTAGAAAATATGGACAGTCTACAGCAGGTTTCTTAGAGTGCTAGTCTCTCTTCTTTGATGCCGTTTTATCCTAATAGCCCTGCCATGATTTATGAACCTGAAAAAAGGGAGAATGTAGCCTGCTAGTGCAAAGTATTTGCTCCCTAGAACAAAGAAGAAACTGTAAAATTACATTGTCTTTGTTCTGCTCTTGGTGTAGAATGTCACGCACCACCCCTTCCGCAATCTACTTCATGAAAATGAAAAAAATTTCAGGATATAGGTAAACTTCAGGAAGTTGTAAGGAAAATGAGAGAATTGAGTGAAGAAATCAAATGTTAAAAGTAGAATACTGTTAGTTCTAAAGAGCGGGGTGTAATACTCAGAAAAATAATATTTGGTATCTCAGTCTAAGTCAACCGCTTTAAGGGATTGAAACCTGATGTAGAAGCATCTGTGATGCTTAATATTGTAAATAGAAATCATGCCTAAAAATATGTGCCTGGTGCCTTTGAAAATGTGTCTTCTTAGAGTGTCTTTAAGTATATTTTTCCTGCTGTCTTCTTCTTTCTTAAGATAGCTAAATAGCATAGATCTGGACAGGATCACAAAACGATCACCTTCTTCTATCTCAGGAAATTACATTCTAGAAATGGATCTCACTGGTCAAGATCAGTTTCCAGTATTGAAGGATGAATTAATATTCCAGAACAACTCAGTTTGGGTGGTTAGAACATTTCCTCTGAGTCTTCACCTGTGCTATTTATTGTCAGTTATATACATTCTCACATCTTGAACTTAGTTTCTTCCACAGCTATGGATAGTAACCATATTCCTTCTCCGGTTACATTTGGGAAGACTAAACAGCAAAAATAATTTCAGCCTTTTCAGTTCATAAACACAGTACTTAATGCATACAATCTGGTTGTTTAGTTTATAAGTGCATGACTCTGAGTTTTGCATTTTTACGTTTGATTTCATTTGGTATGTTCTGTTAATGTAGTTGACAAACTCATAATGCGCTTCCTGTAAGACCTTTCATGTTTTTTATCTGTTGAAAATAAAGAAATTGTGTAAGCTACCTACACTGATACACTCCATTTTACCTGGCTCATTAAGGTTTTACAGAAGACCCACCTCATTTAAAGAACTCCAGTAGAAATCTTCCCTCAGACTCTAGCCGGATTCTTCTCTATGTCATAATTCTCTACATTCCTGCCTTTAACTTAAGTTTCTCTGAAAGTTATATCAATATCAAATCTATCACTATTCTGGTTTAAAAAGAAAACTGTTTAGCCCACTTAGAATCTGTCAGATTGCCATCTCAGAAAATGGCAGTTGGCAAATTTGAAGATCTCCTTTTGGTATTTTTTTTTCCTTTTACCATGTCCTAAAATCTTTTTTACTTTAATATTTGCTAAAGTCTTGTTTCTTTCATAGTTTCATCCCAAAACCATAAATACAATTATAGTAGTTTCTTAATATATTACAGTTATGGAGGTACATACTGCTGAATTACTCTTCAAACAAGGAAGTTATCAGTGGTTTTGTTTCATCATGCCTGCTACAGCTGTTGAGATTAGAAAACCAAAAATAAACAAAAATATTTACTGTAGTCTATAATAATAAAATACTTAGATTTAATATGCTTTATTTAGACAGTTTTTTCGGGTTATGTACAATTTCTAGAATGAAAGATTATTTGAAGGAGTGGAGTTTGAAAAAGAACCGGATGCAACTCACATGACGTGTGGCAAAAAGGTGAGCTGAGGCTCAGGGCTAGTCCCCACACGCTGCTACCTGTGCAATGCGCACTGAGTCCAAAAGACTCTATAGAACATCCTCTCTATATGCATCCATTCATCATGGATCACAGAACTCTTTCCAACCCCTACAAAGAAAGTTTTGACTAAAAGCCTCACTCTGTATGATGTTTGTTTCCAATTACCACATAGAACATAACATGAAGTTGTGATGAGCACATTACAGTTATAATGTGTCAATAAATTACATGCTGACATATAATCGAGCATATGCATACCTAAAACAAAATAGAAAACTGAAATGAAAATAAAATGAATGCCAAAGTAATGCCAGTGAGTATCTCTACCATATGTAAATCTGAGCAAGTTATTTTGTGGAAATACTCTAAAAAGAAAATGTGTTTACCGTGATCTGTGATCAATTTCAGCTTGTGCTTGTAACTAATCCGCTCATATTGCAGCCAGTCTTATGTACTTAGTGACTAAGCAGTGACTAAGCAGTTCATTTACATTAAAATCTGTTCTATCACCTAAGCCCCTAAACAACATAATGAACTTGCAGCTTTTTTATGAGCAGATACATAGTTCTGCTTTATGTTTATTCCCTGGGTACAATTTAAAATTGATTTTAAAACCCAGAAATTCTCTTTCACTCAAATATGAACATGTTGCATTTAGAATAAAAGAAATATCCTAAGTGATACAAGAAATAACTGTTAAGAAGCCTAATTTTACAGGAGATAACATTATCAATATAATTGGTTAGTTTATAAGATCTAATGTATTAAACATCTGGTCCTTAAAGCAAAGCATATGTATAAATGCATTATACAGAAAGTTCAAGATTAGAACCTATGAATTTTATTCTTTATTAATTCTCTGGGACTTACATGTTTTTGTGAAGAAGTTTCTAAACATCTGTCATTTGCTAAATTAATAGAGGTTGGATTTCAAGAAGTTAGAATAGTTATAGTGTAGTAGCTCCAGGCAATATGTGAAAATTCTGGGGTTTAGGAACTGAGGTCTAACGTCTGTAAAATTAGAAATTACAACAAACCGCTTTAAAAAAAATCACTGAAATTGCTGTATGGGCTATCCATTTTATTTATTAATTGCAACTCAAGAAATCCAAATATTTCTGAATTAAAACGTGAAATTTTACGTGCTTTAATTTAGCACATACAGTAATTCTTTATGCTAACATATTTTCAATAAAAATATTACCATTGAATTATAAAATGTGATAATTTTAAAAGGTGTTCCATTTTCTCCATAGTTTTTCCCAGTCTTAATTCTGTCTGCAAAGATATTTCAGCATTCACCATTTTTATTGTGTTCCTATTTATATGAGCATGTGACAAGGAATTCCAAGAGTATGCAATAATCAACATAAAGTTCTTGCTGGTATAAAGTGTTTGCCTGTCATAACTGTGTCAGTTTCCCGTTCTGTTCTTAAGCACTGAGTTTAACAGATACAGTCTGTGCCATCAGTGGCTTGCTCTAGACTGTATAAGGGTGAAGCTGCCACAGTAATTTGTTTCAAAGAACTTCCAAATTTGACTTCAAGAATAGCAGAATATATCCAGAGGAAAAGATACCGCAATTGTGAATATACTTTAGGAAAAGCACTGCTTATTAAGATATTTTAAGGAGAAAAAATACGAAAATATATTTTCTGTATCTGTATATTCCTTCTGTAAGTTGCTTTCCCATTTTGCTGTATTGTGAATATGAGAATGAATAGCAGGATAGAGATTCAATGTGCAGGAATCTTTTACAACTGATTTTTAACATTTAAAGTACATTTATATAAACAGGGTAGATTTCAGCTACATATGACAGTGTTAATTTGGCCTTTATCAAAGAGTTGAAAATTCTGCAGGTAAAAGGGTCTATTCTTACCCCACTCTCAAACTCTTAGGTAGAGTACAGCAGCAGGAATTAAGGGTCACAGGACTCCTACACAACTGATAGGGAAGGGTTATTCATAAGAGAATATCAACCCGAAGAAAGCTTTACGTACATCAAGATATGATAGGAATGAGTTACTTTGACACAGGCTTAGGCTTTTCTGCCAAATGTTATCAGTTTTGTCTTTGCTCATGAGGCAACAAGATCACCAGACTTTCTGTACTCTATAATTTGCACCTCTTTTTAAAGAAATGCTTGCTTAATAGGTCTTCTATAAAATCATCACAAAGATTTCACTCAGAGTTTTCCATCATATCATTAATAGTTACTTTCAATACTGCCATTTTAAATACAAGCAGAATTGTCAGGAAAGAAGGAACTTTTTCCTTTCCCTCTCTAAATTTATTTGTAAGACCTTGAACCTGGTAGCTGGATTAAGTGCACAATAATTAATCTAGGGTCTAGTTTATTGCTATTTATTTTCCTCACTATCATCTACTAGCATATCATGCAAATAACTGCTAATTTAAATTTTCAAGTACTTCAGATAATTTCTAATATTTAAGATTTTTGTGGAGGCCATCATATTGCCCACATCCATGGGGAATAGAAAAAGCAAAGTAAAATATTTCTTGAACTCTTTTAAAGTTATTTTGTGATTACTACCTCATATAGAACACGAAAATCAGTACTGATATGGAGGATTGAACCTGTTTATAAGGTTATGCTTCTATTTTTAATATTTTTATTTAAATCTGTACAGCTTGTCATTTGATAGCAAATTTCACTAAGGAATTCCTCACTGTTCTGTTTTAATCTCTATCATTTGAAGTTATGGTTTTTTTGTAATTAGAGAATATATGATCTAACAGTACTTTCAAGAAGCCACGTATCTATATTAATATAAAGAATCAAGACACAGGAATAAAACAGAGGAGCATTCCAGTCTCCAAAAACTTAAAATTCTGATGCATGATAACTTTTTACAGTGTTTGGAAAATTGTCTAAGAATATGGAAATCAAGGTATTTTAGAGAAGAGAGAGAACAGCTGAAATATTCTGCCTTGCTTTTCTCGTTGAAGTCATAATTGGGTTTACATTCAGTCACGCCCTCTTCTGAAATGGCACTACCTCATACCAATTATCAAGGCAACCTCTGCCAACAGTTTTGTCTACAAAACACTGAGCTACTGGATCCAAACTGTATCTTGGAGAGTTTTGCTATAAGTATCCTAATTTTCTGCCCAAGTTTTATGGCATATGAGAGGTAGGTGTTCTTAAGGAGCAAGTGTCATTTGAAGAAATAAATTACTTGCATTAACCTCTTATTTGGCAATGATGTAAAAAGAAATTTTTTTTTTCTTCACTGAAAAAGGTGTCTGAGATCTTCAAGACATGTTAGAATGTACGATATGTCTGTATAACATCACTGTCATAGTAGCAGCATATGAGTGGGAACAAAGTTTGAATAATTTTGAATTTATCGCAGCTTTTTAAATACTTTTAGCTTGGAGGGGAAAAAGGAATTAATGTGAATTTATTGCATTTTAAATTTACTGTATTGTAAGTATTGTAAACAGTTGTGTTCCCAAATGTTATTTCAGCTTCTGTTTAGGAAAAAAGAAATCGATAAAGGAAGTCAGACATAACAAATGAGAATTTCAGGCCCAGTGACAGTAGATAGACCTGGGTGCTTTATATTCACACACCTTTCAATCAAATAATATGTGTACACTCTAGCGGCCAAGTAGACTTTGATCACTTTTGTTCAAAAATGTGACTCATATTTCAGTAGCCTCTTTTTTCTAAGCTACTGATCTTCCCTAAACTTTACAGTGAGTGCTCAGTGAACTTATAGAAGCCTTTACTCATTCTGCAAACAGACATTAAATACACATTCTGGGTCACACCTTTTTTCTTAAAATATCAGATAATGTCTCTTTGTTGCAGTTTTTGTTTCTTTTGTTGTTTTGTCCAATGTCCTTCGCATTCTGCAGCCTAAATTGTGGTGAAAGATTAGTTACTTTTTGTAATCGCAGAGCTTTCATTAATTCAATTTTACACAGAAATTAAGTTTGAAAATACTAATTTGCCTACATTTGTTTTGTTTAATGGTTTTTCTTTATTCATCTTTCTTGTTGATTACTCCTACGCTTTCTGTTGATGTCATGGCACATTAAGATACTATACACAATTAAAAATAAACATGATAAATACACTGTCATTAGTTTTCTGGAGGGAAGGCTAGGAAGAGTTCCCTTTTTCCTAATAAGGATACAAGGCGTAGTAGGAACTGCCTTATTCTTTTGATTGTTAGTAACAATAGACTGCACCCATGTAAACAACACACTGGTAGAAATACATGCCGTAGCCTTTGGTCATGCTGCTCTTGTGCCAGCATGTTGTCTTACCGGATCTAAGATATGACCATTATTTGTTATGAATTTTGTCCAGATTGGAGCATAATGGGTGGGCTCTGTGCAATCTGTGAAAGTTGTATGTTACATGTTCTAGGTGTGAAATGAAGGCATGTGGGAATCTGAGTGTTTCAAACCTGCTGATGTAATGTGAGACAACTGCAGAAAATAGAGAAGGTCAACCTTGGTGCACTGTTCTCTGTGTTGCATGTTCAGCGTGACCTGTGGAATGGGCTGTGCCCTATGCTGCACCAGGTTTTACGTGAAACAAAACCAAAAAGCCTAGGAAAGAAATAACATCTGACTTGAAGAGGTATTACTTGGAGGTATAGTCAAAGCCCCAGTTTGCTCCTGCTAGATCTGCCTTCTTGTTGCCTTTTCCAGTTGAGCTGACTGGGTCGTTTTTCTACCTCTCTACTAGTCAGAAGAGTTGTTGACCCATGCGGAACACATACTGTGCTTCCCCCTCCAAGGATGAAAAGCAGCTTTGTTAGCTGTGTTGTCTCAGGTCTCCCAGAGGCATCATAACTATCAGAGGCCAAGTGCTACCCAGAAGTTTTGGGAGTAGTGCTTCTGTGCTACACCTTTTTTTGTGGTTTGTTTTTTTTAATGCTACAAGAATTGTAAATTACTTTCCTTAAAACATCTCAATCTCTAATCTCTCTAGGGAAAAACCCTAAAAAAATACATTTCATTTATAGCCAGAAGTACCAGTTTTGAAAACACAGCATGGAGAAAACAGGTGAAAACTGGAGCTTTTTGCTTTCAACAGAGAGCAGTACTGAAAGTCACTCTAAAAAAGATATTAAAAAAAAATTTGGTTTAGATTTTAAGCTCTCTAGGAAGTCACCTTAGAGATGACTTTCTGAAACACTGTCTTGTCTCCTACCTCCATTAAGTTAATTTTATCTGATAATCCCTGGGATTCAAATCTAAGGAGATAGTTTTTTGTTCCTTTTATATTCATTTGAAATCATTAATTATATCAGCAGTTGCTCTTTTCATGGTAGCATCAAACATGCCTATTGTAACCTATTATAATGTTTCACAGCAATAGACATCACAGAAAATTACCATTCTATGCATTATCAGATTTTTAAAAGTTTGCAAGGTTGTGAATGTTTACAGTTATTTGCATGAGTGAGAGAGGGTTGCCAAGAAAATACGAATACTTCAATAAGCATATTCTTTAATTTTTAGGGGATATATAAATAATGATTTTGAGAAACCAAGAATATTTTCTGCTTTGTTCATATTGTGATAGTATAATTCTCTTTGCTCTTTCAGTAATTAAGTCTTATGACATTCCAGAAAGCATAAATCCTGCTGAGATGTTTAGGTTTGGTGCAACCTATTGATGTACAAACAAAATTAAAAAAAAAAAAAAAGAAAAAAATATACTCAGGATCATAACAAGCTGTTTTGCTTTTACCTTTGAAAGAAAATTGAATGGTAAAGTAGTATGGTCTACTGAAACTGTTCCAGCCTCGTTGTTAACTAGAACCTCCTTTTGAAATTCATTGCCTTCAATTACATTTTTAAAAGAATTTTAATTATGTGCCTGAAAAGAATAAAGATGCTTCAGGCTCCATTTGTTTATCATGGAAGGCCTAAAAAATGAGGACAGAGCTTCCCAGCTCATGCAGGGGTTGCAGAGAGAGAGAGATGACTTTTAATTCGACAAGTTCAGAGAGATTTCTTAGTTTGACGCGCACAGCAGGGGGTCTTTGAGTGCCTGGCAATACTTCAGCATTCTGAGCTTTGAAAGTCTTTCCCTGCAGCAGAAATTGTATCAAAAGCCAGTGATAATATTCCCTGCAAGGTAAAGGACCCTATTGAAGATTTCTAGAGCTGTTTATTTATTCATCACAGTTTTTTCTTTTAGGACGTATAAGACGTATAGGTAATAATTCACACAGATGCTAAGAAAATGAAATAAATAAAAAAATAAATAGGGATCTCTCATTAATCCTTCAATTTTCCCCTAAGTTTTCTGTAGGCCATGTTCAGCTATAGGCACATTCACCTATAAAATTTCCTGTCGTTCCCTGTCATATATTCTGCATGCAATCTTCACTTCAAATCTCAGCTTTTCCTCATTTTTATCAGAATTGTAATTTTTGTCTGCCTTTTACCACCAGCTGAGCACATAAGATGTTTGTGGCCATTTCTTTCCGCTAAACTCTTAAAGCGATTGATTAATTTTATGGAAGAACATTCGATTTCTTAGGGGTCTTTTTAAATCTTATTTTTAAAGTAGATTTGAGATAGCTGTTTCAAAGCCAAAATTATAGTGTTATTTATATTCCAGAGATCAGACTTTTAATGCTTTGACATACTTTTATTTGAAAAGCATACACGTATGTTTTTATTTCTGGTTTTGTTTTGTTTTGTTTCTGCAGCAGAGCTGGGACTGTGAGACTACGACAACCTTTCCCTTGTGTAATGTCAATGTCGGCTATCACTTTGGCAGAATCACCCAGCTCAGTGAAGACAGAAAACCCCTCCTTTCCTCCTGTTTTTTCATCTGCTGGTGGCATTCCAAGTGACCTTCCCTCATAAATATTGGTGAGTGACCACATGGGGAAAGCAGTTCCTTGGTGCAAAGAAACTTGTTTCAAAAAGCTGTGTTGACCTGAGAGGTTTCCGTTTTCTAGAAGTTTCAAAAAACCTTTCAAATGCAGGTGTTGCTTGTGGGTTTTTTTCCCCCTTCTTTAAATAATAACTTGAGTTATTTAACATCACTTATTTCTCTAGACTTACAAGCATTTATAGAACACTACCATGTCCTAACTATTCAAACTGTAAGAACCAGTCTTTCAAAATACTGTTTTACAGAGAGAAATACTTCCTGACAGCACACAAGAAACTTTCCTCTCTTCCTGTTACCTTCTCATGGCTAAGTGGTCTGGAATGCTATAAATTTATCATAACACCCCAAATATGGCAAGATGAAAGTTTCCCAAGTGTAGGAATTAAGGAAGATAATTAGAGGCTGTGTGCTGGGACCTTTCTGGTTTGAGAAGTATGCCTAGAGTGAAATCACAGCACTGCAGAAATTCTGATACCTTCAGGGCAGTCCAGGAATGATGCTGTAACTTTAGTAGTTCCATAAGGCTGTCTAAGTTACACAGTTCAGTACTGAAAAAACTTTTCAGGTCATTTGAGGCTATCACAGCAGATTTACCCTGCTTGAGACAAAAAGATTTTCAGTGTTGAAACCAGATGGATAGGTAGTGAAATAGTCACCCATGGCTCAGGAATATTTACGGTACTGTAAAACATAACAATATAAAGTACATGCACAGATAGAAAAAATATTTAACCTTGCTTGGAACAGTTTGGAAGCTGTAAATAAGTGCAAGATCTAAGACTGCAAATTATCTAAGTGCTGGTTACATGTAGTCAAACTAAGACATGGACAAGAAAAGTCACTGAGACAGCTGCCATTCAGTAGTAACTATGTTATTGCAATTATCTCCTATTCAGACAACTGTGATGTATCATTTATGACTATATAAGTAATATTTGATTTTTTCTTTATTTTATTTCTTAACCATATGAGTACTTGAAGTATGTCAGTTTAAAGGACCAGAGCATCTTCAAAAGAAATATTAATAAAAGCATCAGGCATCAGCCTGATAATATAATGCCTTTCATTAATGGAACATTTTCAGGAAAAGGAAGGGCTGGTGTACCTTCTATATCTATCTCTCGGCTTAAAGAGTGAACAGTGGTGCTATTTCTAAGTTCCTCAAGTATGTGTTAGAATTGTTACTAATTTCTGTGACTACTAGTAATCAGGGGACAGAGTGAAGAGAAAGAAGAGGGGGAAAAATTGGTAGAATTGTATGAATGTGTATGCTCTATCAATGTTCTTTCTTCGTTTTTGTATCAACTATGTGATGGATTAGTGGCTACTTAGTAATTTGGAGGTTTGCATTTGGGTGCAGGTACACAGGTAAATCGGTATCAGGATTGGTTTTGAGGATTTGTGCGAATCTCTTAGAACTGAAATAGGTCTTCAGTCTCTGATGGGATCATTGTAATAATAGTTCCAAAAAAAGGAATGCATGAATACACTTTCTATGGCTTTTCATCTAGTAACATTGTGGTAGTCAAACCCACATACTATAACATTTAGTTTGGTCACTTATGATGATACGGTTGCGTACCGTTGAAAACATGAAGCAATGAGAGAGAGAGCATTCATCTTTTAAGAAAGGCCTTCTTTAACTGTGTTTCCATTTTAAACTTCTCTGTCAACTCATTTTTTGTATCTTTAGAGCATGTTTCGTAGATTTACCGTAGCTTTATGCAATAACTTGCTGTTTGATCTTACTATGATATTTTGCATATGTAGCTGCTTTCTTTTAAAATTGACAGGACAAAAATTAAGGACCCTGATTTTCTTCTTCTTTCCATGACAGATTCCAGGTATAGGCATACAGTTCACAACTCATTATTTTAAGTAATAATGACAATTTTTGAAATCTTGCAAGAGCAGCTGGTATACTAATAACAGGTGATCCTAAGTTCTGTTGGTACCACAGCAACTGCTTTATCCTCACTAAGAGAGTACAGCAGCTTTGTAGAAGTCGGGATGTTACCAGACAGGATCAAATATAATCATTACCATTTATCAGTACATAAAATATCTGTTAGGTCAAAAAAAGGTGGCTTTTTTACTTTTGGCTACATGCACATTAGAAGGACGTTGATGAATAAATATATTAAATATTGCATAAATATAAATATTCCCTCTATGTGAAGAAAGTGGGATTAAACACATTGTGGTTTTAACCTATTGTGTCACAATGAGATTAATCTACCTGTGATTATTTTATTGTTTTTTCTTAAAGCCCCAACTATTTATCAGGAGTTTGGAAAAAAGTCCAGTGTAAGGTCTAACACAGAACTTCTAAAGGCAAGTTTACGCCTTTGAAGCCTGTAGCTCTGAACCATATATGAAACTTTATGAGGGCACTTCCTTGCAACCGCGTTCAAATATCAATTGAATGTAGGCAGTGCATTGACTTCCAGAAGTATAAACTGTCATTAGTCTTAAATAGTGTTGCTCTCCCTGAAGTAAATGACTTTGCTGTAAAAGAATGTACATTTGTCTTTATATAGGTTTTCTTTGTTTTTATTTTTCTTTTATCTAAACTCTTAGGAATCTGATGGAACTGGAATCATAGAAAAGTTGCATAGTCTGCCAAGTAGCAGAAACGTGATGCTTAAGGAGGTAGAACTAATAAAGCCAGCTTTCCTCTGAAAATCTTGTTTTCTTTGTACTCTAAGGTCACCAATTTCAACTGCAACCCTGATTTCCCTATTCCCCTTATTACCCTCATTTCCTGAGAAACAATAGAGCTGTGCTTAGTCTGCACCTCCCTGAATGCTGAGTAGCCCAGCCATCTCCTATCCATGTTCCTGTCCCTGGGGATATTAATTTAGATCTCTATCCTTGAAATTTGTAAGGGTCTTAATTATCTTTAAGAGTTGCTTTTTTTTCTCCAATTTGCTTAACACTTGACTATCACCCAGCTAAAAAATTGCTAAGTGAAGGGAGGTAGGACATACATACAGACTGCAATTTTAGTCTTAGGTAAGGCTAAAATATGCAGGCGTTAAAAAAGATACCAGAAATAGCTGGGATCCCCATGCTGCCATTGGGATTAAGTGACAGCTCAATAAAAAAAACTTTCCAAAAACAATTGTTGTTTTTTTTTTAATTAAACAACACATTTTTGTGAAGGATACTATGCTTCTTAATTCCTTTTTGAATCTTTTGTTTATTCAAATAGCAGATGAAACAAAATTATTCTCCCTGTCCAAGGTTTTTAAATTAAAAAATATATTAAAGTGAATTACTGATGTTTACTTGAGATTTTACAGTGATTATTTAGCTGGGTCATTCCCAAATGCTCATGTGCAAGTCTAATTAATCAATAAGAATTGAGAAGACTTGTTAGTGATTGTTTACATGAAATGTTCAGAGATGAAAGAAATTTATAAATAATTCTGAGTCATCAAAATATTAATATAAAATCACAAAAATGCTGGTAAGTACTTGAATAACAAGTCTGCAATTCCTCAGATGTGTAATAAAAATTAATTTTAGCACATTGCAAACAAAATAGAAGAAATTACATGCACTGATGGAAATCATGAAGGTAAGTTATTCCTTTTCTAAGGTAAATATAATTTAGATTATATGATTTGTTTGAGTACAAGAAAAACTTTAAGATGTGAATGGTGTTTTTATTTTCTCCATGAAAATATGAGGCAATCTAAGTTTACTCCTGTGTAAAAGAAGTAAATGAGAGGGCTCTGAAGAGATGCCAAAAGCCTTTTGAGTGACGGCATTTAGAAAGCACAAGCTATTCATGTGGTAGAACTTTCAGGTAATTCGGTAGCTGTTCAATATGCTATTTAAATATCCAACTGTATAATAATACAGTTATTATGCATATATTCTTGTTACTTGGTTGCAATTACACAGCAAAGTTGAAATAAAGTCATTGTTATTCAGATACCTTATTGCAAGAGGAGAGAAGAAAAGATATTTCATGAATTTGTTTTGTTTTCTGTTGTATGTTTTACTTTTTGCTTTCTATTTTATGTCTGTAACAAATTTGATTCTTGTTTTAATTTTAGTTCAGATTAGATGCATTTTTAACTAAAGATTTGTACTTATGAAACTGTGAATTTTATGATTTTATGCTGACTTTAATAAGGGACTTGTGTATGAGTACCACAGAGAATGATGACATCACTTTGGTTTCAAGCTTCTGGTACTTGGTCATCCAACTCTGTATTATGTGCTGTGAGCTAAGTGACAAGTTTCAGCATAAGATGCTAAAATGAGTAGTGCCCTAAGTGTGGGGATAGGAGATATGCCGCAAATCTCATAGTTTTGGGCTACAAAGAGGCATCTTTGTTAGAGAAGGAGTTGCAGCTGACTAGAAGTAGAGTAAGTGAGAACATTCACAAGGTTAAGGGTGCCCATATTAATAACTAAAGCTTTAGCTCAGTTGCCATTCGTAGTCTTACAGTTCTGTCCTTGCTGTGTCAGTCTGTGTGTCTCTGGTGGCAGGCATTGGCTGTCCCACCCCGAGGATCGTAAGGGAATCAGGCTTCTGAACAAGTTCCATTTAGACACACAGTCTAGACACCATTCTTAAAGAAGTCTCCTCTGTTCATCACTAATGTTGAGAAACTTTAGAAAATGAAAGGGAATAGAAGGATCAGAAGGAACACAACTGCAGCCTTGTGGTTAGTACAGTCTCCATAGAGAAGGGAGAGGTCCCAGTCTCAGTTTCAAGGACTGCTCATGCATTTTTTTACTGAATAGTCATTGGAAAAAGACCTTTCAACTTAAGAGATTGATTTTTTGTAACAGAGAAAATGTTGACTTAACAAAGGTTACCTAGAACTCACATAAAATAGAATTAAGATTTTATTTGGGTTTATATGTTATGGGTCCAACCCTTTGGACGCAAACACAGTTTTTCAAGGTTTTTTTTTTCTTTTAACTTTACTGGTTAGGAAAAAAGATATCTTCTATATCCTACAGTGCGCTTTGCTTCACATGAATCCGGGGATTCATGTCAGGGACATGAATCATTCAATTAGGGCATTTTTTTTTCAGTACTCAATCTCTTTCTGTCAGGTGTACAGCTTTTCTGTTCATGCTTTTCTGTTTTGCTTTGCAAAAGTATGCTTAAAAGGCATTCTGGACCCTTGACTTTGTAAGACTTAGTTAAAGAAACTTTACATGTATATTTTCAAAGTGAACTTGTAAGAGTCAGATTTGCTGTGAAGTAATTCCTGTGACTCTTTGGTGTAAATTATACTCTTCTGATTTTGAATGTATGCTGGTTATCCATACCAAAACCGCGAAAGTATGTAAACAAATAGAATGCAATTAATAGGCAAAAGTGAGGAATTTAAGGCTGAGGAGTTGGGGTTTTTGTCAATACCAGTTGTTCCTAGTAACTTCTGATTGACATAGCCCTTGCATTACTGTTAAACCGAAATGAACAGAGCATTAGTTTGCACTTAGACTTTTGAATCATCAGCGAGCTGTGACCAACTGACAGCAACCAGCAACCAAACTGAAGGTTTGCCAGGCAGCTACATCTACATTAATGAGTTTCTTGCACAGCTAAATATTCAAGCAGTCTAAAGCAGACATCAGAGATGAAGACACTTTAAAAGAATTATATTCTTCTTTTAGTGTCTCACTTCGCCCGCTTGCAAGGTTTTCATGGGTTTTTGCAGTTTTATTCATCTCTGTCTCTGTTAGACTCTACACAATTTTGTTACCACATTTTAGAGTCCGAGCTCAGAAACTGAATATAAGATGTGCTAAGGCAATATTAGCACTTGCACACACAAAGGACTAAATCATAAAGGTCTTCTCTTGTGTCCGCAGTAATATATGTTAACAAAATTTTTCCCCCACTAATTTAAAGCATGAATTTAAGCATATCTGGAAATCTGATTTGCCCTCAATCAAATTCTCTCTTCTGCTAGTGCTAGATTTCTCTTATCTCCAATGCAATCCAGTTTGTGTGTGCTTGCACAGACTCTGTGGGCCAGTATAAAAGACAAATTTAGACAGACACAAGAGGAGCCAGATTCTGTTTTCATGGCCAAATGATAGGACAAGAGCTGATGGCTTTAAACTTAGAGAGGTTAGGTTTAGGTTAGATATTAGGAAGAAATTCTTTACTATGAGGGTGGTGAGGCACTGGAACAGGTTTCCCAGAGAGGTTATGGACTCCGCATCCCTGGAGGAGTTCAAGGCCAGGCTGGACTGGGCTCTGAATAACCTGGTCTGGTGGGGAGCGTCCCTGTTCATGGCAGGGGAGTTTGAACAAGATGATCTTTAAGGTCTCTTCCAACCCAAACCTATTTCTGTACCTTAGAAAATGAAAGAAAATGGCTGTTTCCCTCTCAGTTAATTTTTAAATATACTCACATACCAGGTAAATAAAAATTCAAAATGCGTTCATACTAAAGGTTTTTAATGTATTAGCAAAGAAAACTTGTGCTTTAGCTGATGGGGTCTAATCTACTAATCAGAACCATATAAGGCTGTAGACATACTTTATGCTTTATTATTTTCTGATGCTAATATTAATAGTGATTTTTAATATATAATTGATTTCTGTGTCAGCGTGAAATTCTGAAATTAAGTGTACATATCATTCAATTAAAAAGACAACAATAGCGAAATTAAATAGATCATTTTATGTCTTCAGGGCTAAATGAGCTATCAGTCTGGTTTAAAATTTTGAAAACTGTATATAGCAAATTTGAACATGATTTTGAACACTGAGGAACCTATGGTTTATTTGTTTTCAGATTTGAAATTCACCTAGCTCCACGAAAAGTCTCAAAACTATTGTCATGTTTTTGCCTCAGAGGATACATTAATGAGTGTTACATTCAGAGCAAACTAAGGTCTCAGTCTTGAAGCTGTCCTAATTCCTTAAAAACTTCTGTGCAGGCAAAGTAGTTTTCAATTTGTGGATGGTTATAAAGGCAAGGCCTTTGCTCGATGGAGAAGCGGCCTTACTGTGTTAGGGCAGAGCTGTACCAGGGGAATACTGAGGTCAAACTAGCTTCAGGCATTGATGTATGCTAAGTTACCAGGAGCTGAACACTTGGAGGATGTATTTTCCCATCCAAGTGTTTCTTTACTTTCTAACAAGACAGAAACTGGATTCAAATGAATGCACATCTTTTTTCTGATTTAAAAAAAAAAAAGAAATTAAATAATAGAAAGGCCCACCAAAAAAAAAAAATCTTTCTCTGAAAAACTCCATAAATGTTTTATTGAACTGACCAGTTCTTACTATCTCCTTTAAAAAAGAAATTAGCTACTAATATCCTGGGAAATATTTGTGTTAAAGGTCATATTAAACAAAAGTCAAATCTAGACTATCTGAGGAGTCTGGAGAAGATGTTTAATGCAAATTTTTTGTGGAAAAAAGATGTGTGTCACTGCAGGTCATCTCTGAATATTCTTGTTGGGGTTTCTCTGTTGGATATGCAATCTCAGCTAAATGTTTTGAAGAGGAGGAATCAAATAAATTGCCCTATTTTGGGTCTTTCTCATCTGTATACAGTTGTGCAGCTCTAGTAGACCTGAAAATTGCCCAGAGACAAACTTAAAAAATAGAGTGCTTTTGAGGCAGAAAATTACTTTTCTGCAGCATGGTCTAAGGGACAGGATGTGACAGGAGGACAAGGAGTTGTCACTGCGTAGTGATATTGTAAGGCATATCTTACATAACAAAAAGCATCATTTGTCTCTTTTTTTCTTTCATCTTAAACTACCAGAGATTTAATTGAAACAGTTGGAGGTATGACCCCTAAACCAAGAGCAAGGCATTATAACTTACAATTAAAACTGAAAGTTCCTCCCTTAACCCACTTGTAATAGCTATTCATTGCAGAGTGCATGTGGGATGGATGCCTGTCCACTACTTCAGAAGCCTTATTCTCAAAAGGAAGAGGGAAAAAAAACCACCTCATTGTACATGCATGTCAAATATTAGCGTGATTCTTGTGGTATAATAAGAAAAGAAAGTGGTTTGTGCTTTTGATTAGCCTCTTGATGTTTCAGAGTGGTTTTGTATGGCTTAATTTTCCTTTTTATGGCAGTTTGTACATATAAAACAAAATGAGGAAAGGAGGGGAGGGGGAAAGAAATGTGCCATTTATATACCTAGGATATGAGGCCTCCTTTGGGTCCATTGTACATTAATGGGTCAGCTGAGATTTATTAGGATATGTATATTAATCTTTATACACATTCGCATACTATAATTGTTCCTTTGGTACTATAATGTGATTAGCTGTGAATTTGTGCAATATTAACAATAATATGGATTTCCATATTACAGAACAGTAATAACAAATGGTTATTAAAAATGCATGTAAAGTATGGGATGTGAAAGCACTTCTAAATTCTCAGTAATCTGGTTATGTTCTGTTGTTTTTAAATACCAAAATGGTTAAGTCTTTACTGTAAAGTAAAATCTAGTATAAAAAAATCAAAAATTTTATGTTACACAGAAGTGAACAAAAGAATCTGATCCTATCTTAAAGAAAGATTAGTGTCCGTTTCTCACAGAGAGCTGAGATGCGGATTTTTGCATTACTATTATTTGAATATATAGCAAAAATAGAATATAGGAGGTAACAGAAAATTCAGCATTGATACCTCTCTACATCAAAACTGAAGGAGTCTTCTCTCCTCACGTCTGTCATGGTATGATAATAATTCCACATATGAGGCAATCATTTTGTGCTACAAAGATGTAGTATAGTAGGTATATAGAAAAGGAGGAACTATTAATTTTAATTTTGTGAAGCTAATTTTTTTATTTTAATTTCTCTAAAGCTTATTATTTTTTAATTTCTTAAATGGTTTAAAATAGAGCAGCCAGTTTGTTTTCAGATGGTTTGTGACAATAGTACTTCTTTGGGGCACAGGGTTGTACTCCCTCACCTGTTACTCTCCTTTTGTTTTGTGATCAGATATGACAGCTGCTTATAGCGTGGTGCTGATACCACCACGGGTGTGGGTTCAATCCCTGTATGGGCCATTCACCTAAGAGTTGGACTCCATGACTCTTTTGGGACCCTTACAACTCAGAATGTTCTGTGATCAGTGGTCTAGAAATTCCTGGACTTGGCTTAGAGAAAGACAGAGAAAGAACATTGTGATCTTCTTAAATCATTCTCATAGAATATATACTCCTTCCTCAAATTTTGGAAGCTTTCCTTCCAAGTTATTTTCGTAAGGTAGTGATATTTTTGAGTAAAGGTTTGTTTACCCTTCCTTCGTGATTCCATAGTGGGAAGGTGTCTTCTTTGACCCCTCTTTCCTGAATCATAACTTTCTATCTTTTCCTTGTGTATATCTGTGAGAATACAAGGAATTTCTTTCTTATAGCTTCTACCATTTGCCATGTAGACTTAAGATTCAGTCTTTGATGATTTCCAAAGGCCTTACCATAATCACAGATTCCACTTTTCTTTCATCTGATCTAAGTTTTAAGATTCATTAAAAGTTGCATACTGTAAAATATGACCATAATGGCTCATATCTTAATCTTTTAGAAATACTCCTTTCCCAACTTCAATATTTTTTGGTCCTACAGGCCCCCAGTTTCCTGATAGAATGTGCCCTCAATAAACACAGCGTAAAGCAGGGTTTATTTTTTTGTTATGCACTTAAAAGGCATTCTTTTGACTTTGTTTATTTTTGTCATTTTGTTTTATTTGGAAATAAAATTTCCCCATATTTCATTTTATGCTCCAATATTCAAAAATCCTACCAAATAAACAATGTTAAGTAAGTTAGGTGTAGGATTTTTAGCTGTTTTATTTTTATACGAACTGTAGAAAGAAGCCACCTGCCTTATTCCTTCTTGTGGTATTATGCAATTTAAGCAGAGGGACTTTTGTCATGCATTTTACGTGAAGATGATGAGTATTCCATTGTATTCAAATGCTTGTGGAATTGCTGTAAAATGACATACAGCAGGTGGGCCAATGTCATTTGTGAAAGTCTCTCTGAGATGCAACTTGAGCTACTGCTATTTCTCACTGGCACACCATACAGCTTCAAGGCAACTACTCTTGCTTAGCTATTGCATTTTATTTTGCTGTAAATCAATCCCTTATTTTCATTTCATATTTTTTCTGTTATTTACTTCTGCTTACTAATTTGTGACTGCAAAAGGAAACAAGTAAAACGCAACCGTTACAAGTACAGTTCTCTGCAGTGTACTTTTAACAGCAAGGGCGGGGTAGTCCACGGCTTCTCTTCAAAGTGCCTTCTCTCATGTTTGATTGGACTTGAAGGATTTTCTTTTAACATTGTGGCAACCTAACTAAATGGTTTTGTACTTTAGCTATGTCATAGCTAAAGCTGTTGTAGCTTAGCTATAGCTATTGCAAAGTCCCCCTCAATATTTTACAGTGCTTTCTTATAATTTTAATGGCAAGTTTGGGAATGTGTATAGCCAGGTACTGGATCAATATTGTTACTTACCATTATGGATTAAAAAATAATATAAGAAATTAATTTAAACTGTAAGAGTAAGTATGTATATTCATTACCAAACATATTGGAGAAATAGGTTAAGAGCATTTTGAGCTGTTCACGTAACTGACATAATTAGTGTTGAAAAAAACAACAACCATTTTATGTAATGAAATTACACAACCTGCTTTTTTGATTTTGAGCAAATTTTGATTATCTTTATTATTTAAATTTTCAGTTATCTAATCTGGAGGAGACCATTTCATAATTATGAACATACTGTTTTGTATAAAATTTAGTCGAAGATTAAAACCCCTTATGTTGGAACATTGATTACCCAATTATAATTGTGTCGTGCTCTTCTCTTGAACTGTGAAATTTTAAACTAAGGTATTCTTTCAGAAGGTTTGACACTTATGTTTCCAGAAGTTAGGAAAGGACATTTTCAACTGTCTCTGGTAGTTTTGCTGCTTCAACCTATATACCGTTAGTTTTGATTCCCTTGTTTGCTAGCTATAAATATCTCATAATTTATGAAATTATAAAACTGGTCATAATACCTCTGAAACAAAGCCGTTTTCTTTTCCCTGGGTGGGAACACACTGAAGGCTTTGCAAGCAGTGGAGGATGTATTGGCTTAGTTACCCAGTGAAAATCCACTGCTTTGTACTTATCCTTATACAGCAATTTCAGTAGGAATGTTTGTACATGACTGAGTTTTGATTTTGAACAGTTTATTAATCTTAAATTCTGTTATTTTTCATAAGCATAATGGATAACAGTATTAATAATAATATTAGAACTATCATATTTTGAAAGTACATTCTTTTCTCTACACAAATTTATTCCCCAGTGTTGCAGCAGGCTTTTGCCTGTTGAGTTGTCATTTTACAGGAAAGGGAAGTGACATTATTGAAATATCTGGAGAAATTTGCCTAGAAATGTTCATTCGCTATTAGAGACCATACTCAGCCAGTTCTACTTAAACTGTATCTCACTGTCTTACACTGTGGTTAGTAAGCCGCAACTTTCTTTAACAGTAATCATTTTTAAGGTAGTGGGGTGTGCATTGGGGTACATCCTTCTTCGGCATGTGCTACAGATCTCTGCTGCTATCTAACATAAATTTAAGTATTGCTTAAGGCTTCCCAAGCTGTGTCGTGTGCTGGTGCAGCTGCTCAGGAAATGTCGGTCCAGAAGAGTGGGGCTTAAGGCCAGAAGGAAGCTTCAGTTACTGGTGGCTGGACTTAGAGATAGTCCATTTCCTCTGATATCAAAACACTCCGGCACATCACTTACACTTAGCAAACAGACTTCATGTTTTAGTGGTAATAACTGTGTGTGAGGACTTACATGTTTTACACAAACCCTTTGGAGCAGCAGAGCCATGTTCAATTACTACTAAAATTCACAACAGTCACTTACTGATGTCTGTGACACATAATATATAAAACAAGCACCTTTTAAAATGTGTGAACTTTCCTTGATGGAAAAATTACAGTTTCTTAGTATTCTTAACAATACTGTAAAATAGGCAAAGTTATCTAAAACATAGCTGGAAAATTCCTATGCATCATTTGTATAGTAGTGTAATTTGAAAATGTGACTTCTCTGTTTCGTAAAATAATGATCTTTTTTAAATTTTCAGAACTCACTGCAGATGTTGAAGTGTCTGATTGAGTTCAAAACAGGTTAAAACTAAGCCATACACTGAAAACTAATAATGTTTATCTCTGATTTTTAGATGTGCAGTTGTGACTGTATGCAGCAAATGAATCAAACTCCAACAGTTCTGCCACGGAACTTAGGTCTGACACTTGTACAGCTTAGGTAGAGAGGAGAGGCAAAAGGATCAAAATTCAGGATATATAAGTACATAAACATTTCCACTGAGCAAATCTAATGCATTGCATCTTATAACTCAGAAGGTACTTTGTCATGCTGTGTAGAAGAATACTTTTTGTTTTCTCTACCTTCCGTGCTTCTTCTTTCTTCACTTCTCTTTTTCCTTTGGCTTAAATTATTTTGTTTTATAAACACTGACAGTTGCTGACCACTACAGCAATAGGAAGAAGTCAATTCTATGCTTCTAATAGACCAGATTTTCTGAAGCAGTGATCTATCCCAGTTCACAACACAGATTTAGGAAATTACTTTTCAGGAGACATATGCACATTCAAAGTAACAGTAAAATAATCAGTGCCTTTCATGTGACAAGATGCATTAATTTACTTTCAACAGAAATAATTTGAGATCTCTGTCAAGACAGTTTAATAATGATATTTTTCTATATATGTTTAGTCATCTGTCCTAGTTTTACCTAGTTACCAGGTACTGTCTCCTACTTGCCACTAAAACATCTTACTTCATGACTGGAAACTAAATGATACATCTTTCCATATTTACATCTATAAGTTACTTCCTTGGCAATAGGAATGTAAGCACAGATACATTTAATTTTGTAAGTTATTTTCAAAATTTTCCAAATATTGTAATTTATTCTTTTTCTTCTATCCTCTTGTGGGCTTCTATCCTAATTTAATTTTTTTAAAGCATTTCTATTATTTATAGCAAAGAACAGAGTGTAATGTATTTAGCAGAGAACTGTAGGCTCTCAGGGTGAACAAAAGAAAGATAAAATGTCTCTTGATTTTTCAACTCTTTTCTGTCAGAATAGAATTTGATTCAGTGTGGAGACAACCTACACGCAGCCTTTCTCCACCTGCCTACTAGCCCAATGGAGTTTTCTTTTGACTCAGCTGGATATTGCTGCTGCTTTCAGATACAGAATGATTTTCTTTGATTTTGTACTGTATTACTGGATAAAGAGCAAGAAGGGAGAGATGAGACACACAGAAACTACATTATTGTCACGTTCATGGCTTGACCATAATCTTGTGGATGCAATTACCATTTTTGTTTATAATTAAGAAGAAAAGACACTTAAGTACATCTTAATAATATCGAGTGATGTTAAAGGTTCTGGAGTATGAAACCTAAAGAATCTATATCTAAAGTATGATTTCAAAGTGATCAAAATCCAAATTGACCTTCAATTCAGAAAGGAAAGAACAGATTGTGCTCTGCCCTTATGAATGAAGTAGCTCCAGCTTTCTCTGTCACTTTGCAAGTGATATAATCTTTGCAAGACGCAGTTTCCTTTATGATATGTTTAAGATTCCTTGAGTGTTTTTAGGAATACTGTGCTATAAGCCATAGTACCTAAATATAAGTTCCTATATTGTTTTATACCACTGTTTATTGTTTTTGTTGGCTGGACAGCAGAAATGTGAAGAGAAAAGCTACATGAGGCCTCTCCAGTGTTTGGACATAAGAATATCCATGGACAAATAGAGTTTCTTCATGTAGTGGAAAAAAAGATAATTCTTTTGTCCAGTTGCTCTAGGGATTCATTGACTTCTTTCTATCCATACATCCCAAAAAGGGATGGAATACAAGAAGGTACCTCATTTTCTTGAGGTGACAGTGGACTCTTCTTGATTTACCAGAGGTATCAAACTGTGTCAAATGAGGCTGTTCTCACATATCACTATTGTGGCTATAATTTGTGGGCCTTTCCAATAGTTTGGGTTTTTTTTAACCATGGTCATGTAATACTTTCAAATACCAACAGAAGTACTGATAATATGCATTTTATGGACAGGAGTCCTTTTAGCCCTTAAAAATGCACTCATAGCTAAAGATGATATTCACCCACTCTGCCTTGTGCTAAAGACAGTACAACCACCTAATTAGAAATAAAAGAGTTGTTGTTTTAGTAGCTCCTTCCTGATCAATATTTGAGTTTTAAAGGAAATAAGAAATAAAATAAAAATCTACTGGAGGAGAAATTGGTTGTTTCAGTTATTGTCCACAGTTGCATGTTTTTGAACTATTTAATTTCTTTCATTTATCCATTCCACCTGCAAAAGTGAACAGAAAAAGGAAATGCTTCTTTTTTTTCCTGATCTCTATGGGGAAGAACCAAGCTTCATGTGATTTCAGTGACTGAAAAGAGAGAAAAATAAATTAATTTTTCACCTAAATGTTTCTGTAGTGTTATAGAGAGGAAATAATCCTTCTGATATGACTCTTTGCTGGAAAAAAAAAAAAAAATTAAAATTGAGAGTTTCCTTTTAAACTGTTTCTGTAGTTTATACGTTGTCTTTTACCAATGGCTAGAAGTTGCAGTTCAGTCTGTCTTTCCTTGGAAAAAAAGAAAACAACAAAAAAAAATGTGTTTCTGTGGGTACAACAAAAAATATTAACCATAATTTAGTAGAAGCTCTCAACTACTCCTTTAATGAAGTTGCTACAGAATTGGAACAAATATTATATGAAGAACCGAGGTTTGCTTTGGTAATCTCAAGTGCTGTAAAAATTTGTATATATGCACCGAAATGAACTCTGTTAAATAAAGGCCAGTAAGTACACATACATAATTGCTGTACTTCTACCCTGCTGTACAAGAGGTGTTAACTAGCAAGAGCATCATAAATCGAGTGATTTTCCCAGTACTGCAATTAGTCAATAAAAAACAGAACCTGAAATGTTTAACAATGAAGAAAATTGAACCACCCTGCTAAAAACTTTGCACCTCTTAAGAGGTGAACAAGTATTAAATCCAAATATCATGAGAAACCTTCATGACATATTAATGTTCATCAGACCAAAAATACTTGTTTTTCACATAGCTGTAGGAAAAATTTGTATATGACCCATGCTTTCATGTGTTTCATGCCTAACACAGGCATTCCATAACTTGTAGTACCAGTTGTAGTGTATCTCTCTCATTTCCCGATTTTCCCTAATACTGGCTGCATAACTCTTCTCTGATCAAACAGCGGCTCTGAACTTAAATCTCTTTAATCATGTGACTTTCATACGGTTTCAAATAAAAGCTATCTACCTATATTAATCCCTTTTTGTATGAATTCCTGATTTAGTGGTAATAAATCAAAATTCCTTAACAGTAAAAACAGGCTCTGCAGTGCTGTGTATAATGCTGTTTACAACTGTCCTTAGGAGTCATTCTGTCTTAGTTGAATTTTTCCTACTATGAAGTTGCTTGCAACCTTAAGGAAATCTCTTTGTTTCACTGTCCTTTTATTATGTAGTAACAAGGACAATTTTTCTTAGAACATCCCATATTATTAATGAAAAAATATTAAAAAATTTACATGTATTCCCTCTTCTTACTATAATATGCATTGGTTGATATTCCATGTTGTAATCAGTGCTTTCAGAATTCAGCCTGAGGCAAAAGAAGGGATGTAATAAATTCCTTGTCACACCATTTTCACTGGTCTTGGGTTTTGTGTCAACTTCATCATACTTTTCACAAGTCAGCTCATCAACTTGCTCTCAAAAATTCCAGATGTGCCTTACAGCACAGATCTGGTTCAGCCCAGTCACCTGTGTGTTTTCCATTTTAAATTACTTTTGATTTCTTTCAATGAACTGTATTAGTATATCTGAATATAGTATAGACATTGCTTTTATAGAACTTTAACACAAAATTTTTAAAAAGTGTAATTAAAAACATTTTAAAAAATTGCAAACACTGGCCTTCCTACAGTCTGTTTGTACAAACACCACAAACTGGTTATGGCATTTTGATATCTGTAGCTTGAATTCTGCATATAATGTTTATTTTCCTTTTTTTTTTTTTTTTAGGCTGCTCAATGAGAGCATTGGTTTTGCTTGCTTTGGAAAGGTTAACTAATTTCCCAGCAGGATTTATTTGTTAAGGAATGTTGCATTAAAGTCTGATGCTTTCAGAATCACACAGATATGCATAATTTTATGAAGAAAATATTTTTATTTTTTATAATTTAGCTTACAATTTTGTTTTGCTAGGTGTTATTATGACAAATTGTTTATGTAGTACATGTAGGAAAGAAAGGAAGGAACTCTTGAGCAAAATCAGATGTTTGGAAGGATGTTTTTGTATGTGTGATTACTTAAGACGAAACACAGGAATACCTCTCTTGCAGGTAACAACAATTTGTGATGACAAATTACCTAAATTGCTGCTGATACTTTATTCTGGGTAGCACTATGGTAGTCATATCACAGTGCTTTTTTGTAAGCAGTGCTGTATCCGTGAGGGAACATTTCAAAGCCATGTGCTTTTGCATACTGTCCACATAATGAACAGAACTTCTGTTTCAGCTTAATTCCTCTCAATGCTTGGCCAGATCAGAGCTTTTCTTCTTGTGGTTCTTGAAGTCTGCTCTAGTCCACTGCTTCTTTGTAGAACGTTGATAATTCTGCATTAGCTACCTGCTTTTCCTCAGTCTTGCACATTTCTTTTCCTATCTTGGCTTTTAAACAGAACTAAATTCCTAGCTTCATGCATGTGCCTTTGATGCTGTATGAGCCTTTGAAGCCCTCCTCCCCAAAAACCTACTCCAGTTTCTTTGAAGAAATCAGGGAAAATAATGGTGTCTCTTGACCCATTCTTTTAACTCTTGTCATGCCATCTTTAGAATAGGACACGAAGAGATGTTGGCATCTGAGCCACCTCAAAAGCCATACGAAGTTCCTCTGTTAAGTTATGGGCACGTGGAAAGAAGAAACATCGCATCGTGTTAAACTCGGCTTCCTTTAGTAGCAGTACACCCTTGTAATTCTTCTGAGACCACAAAGGTCCTCCAAAGGAAATCTAAGAACACCCCAGTGCATGTAAGTTTTATTGCCCTTGCATGCATGCACACATTTGACATTTTTTATCAGTATGCATGGCCTAAAAATTTTGCAGTGCTGATGAAGATGCTATTTGTTCATCAGCCACTAAATCATCTGTCCACAACTGATGTAGAAATGGAGTTGAGGGAATCATTCCCTAAACTTTTCCTCCCCCTCTATTTCTGTGTCTTGAAGAAGAGCAGACTGTCAGTGCTGAGAACCCTTGGAACTCTGGTCTCAAACACAAGAAAAGTACAAGCCTTACAAGAACAGAGGAGTTCATTCTTCCTTAAGCTTTGCTTGGAATCATGTCAGTTGATAACGGATGTTTCTTACCACTTCTTTTTTCCTTTATAAATAAAACCGTTAGTCTGAAAACAGAGATAATAAATTCTTTCCTGGATCCTGCATGGACTATTTTGTGGAGCTCAGGTTCTTGTGGCACTTTATCTAAAAGAAAAGATAGACTAAGCCAGGAGAAAATGCAGACATTTCCTTTGTTCTCTACAGTAAGCTCCTGCTATAGAAAGAAGTAAGTTAGCCTATTTCTTTCAGGGCTTATAAAATATTGATGTTTTTCTAATATAATTTTGCTTTTCTTTATTTTTTGATTCATTTCAATTCCATGTTGGCAATGGGTCTGCTAATTACAAAAATAAGAGTTACTGTTCCAAGTAGGTTCTTTTCAGATCTTGTCCTATCAGTTTTAAGGAGACACCTTGATTTTGTACTACTTTAAAGTAAATTTGTCTCTAGGACATCTGTCAATACCTTTGACACCACTGTGTAATCTATAGCGGCAGCACTTGCCCTGAGAAGACACTTCCTCAGAACATGTTATTCTGTGTGAAAAGTCTTCATTTAACACCCAACACATCTGTATTAAGCCACACTCTGTACCCCAAGATCTTCTGTTATGTTCCCACCAAGAACAATCATTTCCCTTAGATTACATCTATATGGGCTATAGCTCTTCTGATATAAATTCCGCCCAGGCAAAGCAATCGGAATCTCAATGTTCAATAACTAAGGTTAGTGTCAAGTGTCCCCTGGCACCTGTGCTATCAGCACTACAAAGTCTGTCTTCAATTTAAAAAATGTATAAAAATACACTAAAGAACTTTACCTTCTCCCCTCTTATAGAAACAACCATTATGTTTTCATTTTAAAGCGTTCTTCAGGTTTTCAGTTTGCCAGTCAAAATTGCAGTGCCTGTAGAAGCCTAGTATATCTGTCAAACAGGCTTTGTAGAGTGTACCCCAAAGCTACACAGTCCAACTTCTGGACCTGCTGTCTTCTCAGAGACTGCTTTCACAATATGCACTTCAGACCAGATACAATGTATTTAGAGACTGTATTTAGAGTATTTAACTGTATTTAGAGACTATACAACCAAGTCCCTTAAGAGATAATGGGAGTTTTATGACAACAACCTTATGTATGTTTGCAAAAAAAAAAAAGTGATTCATGTTGAATCCTTATTTAAAATATAAGAATCTAAATGCTTAAACTGAAGTTCAGTAACCCCCTTGCTTCCACAAGGGAGATTGCTTTGCAACTCACACTCTGCAGGATGTTCCATCACTCAGTTTTCACATCAGAAATCCCTGAAAATCATGCTAGGCTACTAATAGTTGGCCTATTGTCAAAGACGAACAATTGATGTCCTTTATCTTCTGATGTGACAGCCTTTTGAATCTTTTGAATGCTGTCTTCTGCATTTATCTCTGAAAACAGTCTTTATGATCTCTCCTCTGCAACAAGGACAGCTGAGATTCAGACTCTTATAGTTAATTCCTTTGCACTGTTTTCCATAAGGACAAGTGGTAGGATCTATCTGAAGCTTTTACCTAAAGAGAATTCTGACTTTCATGTACCGAAGGAAGTTACCTTACCTCTGTTCTTCCTTAAACTTCACACTTTGTCTCTGGAAAAAAATCTCCAAAAATTAGATGTTGTAATGAGGACATGACCTTACCAGAACAGTCTTTTTTCATCAGAAGCTGGAAGACTCAAGGAACTGCCAGTGCCTTCTCAAAGATGTCTGGTGTGTAAGGGAACATCATCACTAACTCTCTTTTTCTTATGAAAGGTCCACTTGGGTGTAATTCAGGCAGAAACAGAGGCTGTTTGCTGAACTTCCTCATATTTAACATTTGCCATACAACCACCTGGAGGTCCTTTCACACTTTTGCTAGATATTATGCACTTCCTGAAGTGTCTCAAAATTTTAAAGTCTTTGAGAAGTCCATCTCTGAGTCTTTACCTGAGTCTGTAAAGAACTCTTCTAGTTCATTGCAAGGGGTTCTACTTGGAATTCTTATTGTGTAAATTTAAAAATAATAGTTTCTCACCTGAACTGTTATTCTTTAAGATGTTTTTATGTATACTCAAAGCTCTCTCACATCACTGTCCATTTCAAAACCTTACATAACTTCTTAGATACATCCTTTTAGAGAAACTGAGAATTGGAAGTATGGTCTGCCTCTTTTATTACTATGTGGATAGAAGAGGGCATGGGCAAGTGTCTTAATGGAAATTGCTAAATTTAGAGCAGTTGGAGTACCAATGCTGGTAACTGCATTGGTAGCCAACTGATAATTGTAGTGTGAGCTAATGTATATTAAGTAAAGATTGCAGCATGATCTTTCTTCATATCCTATGGATTATTCCTTTGTGCCAGTGCTATACAGTTGTTGATAAGATTATGTGCCTTCTTTAACAAAAAAAGGTAATGTACTCTTAATCTACTTCTAATAAAGGTATTGATAAAGTCCTATCACCTCTTTTGTAGCCAGACCAAGCATAGGTACTTCTCTTACAGTAGCAGAATTTGCTTAGACCTGCATCCTTCCGTAGCATAGATCAGTTTGCAGTCTTCAAGCTTCCAGAGCAAAGTTCTTTCCCTAGCAACAGTTCTCAAAGCAGGTAAATATATTTTATCTGTTGTATTTTAATGTTTATACTGATCAGATTTAAATATCAAGTGAAGTACTGAATTAGCTCCATGGCTTATAATCCAAGAGTCTACTGCTGACTCTATTTCCAGCATCAAACACTTCAAAGTATTTTGTAATACATATTCAAAGTAATGTGTCAAGTTTGCCAGTTAAACTCAGATACAAATTTCTGTCAAATTCCAGTTCGTAATAGTTGGTAGTAGTAGTAGTTTTGTGGGGATTTTTGTGTTGTTCCTTTGTTTTTGTTTTATCTTCTTTGTAAAGCATTTGGCAGCGGTTTTTTTGCTTTTCCAAAGAAACAGGTACTTTAACTTACAGTCGGTGGACAGAGGGACCAGTCACAATGGGAGGGCATTGTCACTGCCTGATTCAGCACAGACTCCATTGCACTTCACTGATTAGTATAGAAGTAAGTGATTAGTTGTTTAGTGATATAGAAGTCAGGTCTAGTTCCTCCATTAACATCAAGTCAGTGCGAATGCCCCTAAAGGAATTAAATTTTCCCTTATTTCTATCCTTGACCCCTCTATTTTGTGTTGCCGAGGTAGGATAGGGTGAACAGATACTGTGGAAGTTATTCTTAGCTCTCATCTTCTTTTTATATAGCTCTTCTAGAATGTTCCAGGGCCATGAATATCACAGGTTAATAATAATACATGTCAGAAAGCCTGATGGTTGTAAATATTACAACTAAACAGTACTCTGTGTATAACCAAGTCTAACAGTTTAAAGAGCTGAGAAACACATCATAAGAAAGCAGATTTACCATACTACTTCAAAGCATTAGTCTATCTTAACCAATGGTATGCTACTAGTTGTAAAGGCCAACGTATTATTATTGTTTGTACATCACAAAGACGACTTTTTCCCGTGCTTAATTTAATTCCATTGACAGAATTAGGATTTCTGCTGTATTGAAGAGAACACCCTCAACCTAGGTGGTGTGTTTAGTATTTGCTTGTCATATGGCTGATTAATATTTTTAAGCTTTAGAGAAATGGTGCTTTTCAGTTCCTCAGATTTTGTATGTTAAAATACAAATTCTTTAGATTTCAACTGAATTGTATCCCTTACAAATACAAAGTAAAGCACAAGTTACTTGGTTCCATGTTTTATTTCTACAAAGGAGGTATAAGTAGGATATTGAAATGTAGAAAAGTGCTGATTTTTAAGTTTGTGGTTACTACTTCATTCTTCACGAAAGTGTGTCAAATGCTGAATCCATTGAAATTGGAGGAGATGTTAATAGGAATTACTCTTCATTATTTTCAGGAATTATAAAGATAGCTGAATCAGTACTTCAAAACAGTTTTCACAGGTGTCTTCCAAACCTGAAATGACCCATGGTTATGTATCACAGGCACAGAACAGTTTGTTTTTAGAGGTGCACATTAGTAAGGGGCCAAATTGTAGTTTATAAGTCTAAGATTTTAACAAGTCTCTATGCTTGTTTTTGTAGGCTTCATAGATGTGGATTCCCACTTACTAAATTGAAATCTTGAAACTTGTATTTAATTGTAATGATTGTGTTCTTTCTGTTTGCGGTTTTGTGTGAGTGTTCTTTTTTTTTTTTGTTTATTTACAGGAATACGTATTTTTATGTAATTCCTCCACACTATGAGTGTTAGAAGCTACATGATAAATCTGTAAAATTGTATTACATTATTGTTTATTATGCTGTTCTTCTCACCTATACTAAAACTGAATTACAAACTTCCCTCTGAATTGCCAAAAGTGATGACCTTGCTTTAATATGTTCATTGCTAAATATCCCTACAAATTCTTGTTTGCTTCTGACTCAAATCTGGTCAAGAATAACACCTCTGCTGGTGTCAGAAGTCATGCATGGATTATCAAAAATATGAGGAAGTGCTAAAATTATTTTTCCTTGCCATGTTACTGTTTTCATTCAAAGATTGTGAAACATTTTTTTCCTCATGGCTTACATGCAAAGAGGAAAAATTCCTTTAATATTTAAACTTTTGACATTACTGTGCTTTCACTGGGAAAATATATAAAGCCTTTTGCATATATCTGTTCATTTTCTTGGTGATCATAAATAGCTTCTGTATGACTTGACAGCTTGGATGTTCCCTCCTGAATTAAGTTCAGGCCATTTGTTGGGTAGCAAGGGTAAACTCATATGACAGATGCCTACACTGGCAAGCCTAGGAAAGTTCTAACAGCACGGTAGTTGCTCTTCAGGAATTATTCCTCTGGTAACAAAAGTCCATTTCCCCCAGATAATTTAAAGAGTATTTATTAGTCTAGTTCTGAAATTGCTTTTAGATAAGGTGTAATACAAAAGCTGTCCAAACAGACTTGCATTTTAAAATATTTCCGTATATGTATTTTGAACTTTCTATGGATTTATGTTTTCAAAAGTAATACTGGACTTTTATGACATTCATTCAAAAATTCAATTTAATAAAGCATAAGCCTAGACTACATGACTTACAAATACAAAATTGTACACACTTCTGCTATTGCACATAGCTTCAGGAATTTATTTTTCAAAAAAAAGTCAAGACCTTATCTAAAATAATCTTTAAGAATAATATTTTTCTGAACTGTCTCCAAAAATGAATATGTGTGCTAAGCAACATTAAAAGGTTTTCAGTGGAAAGTAAAAGTATTCTTGACTTTTAAGGTGGCCTTTAAAAGTTTGACAGTATTGTCCATATCAAATACTGCTTCCCAATTTAAATGAAAATGTAAACATGAAAAAAACATACCGTATAGGAAAAATTCACCAAATCCTTACACGCTTATTTGCCCAGGAATAGAAAATAATTTACATAATGCTTTTCATTCCTATTCTCACACAACTGAATGGCAAAGCTAATAAATGCACTTTCTGTGTATGGACTCATAATTGCTCCTGTATTGGCTGAAACTGCATTCCTGTATTTAAAGCTGTGGCTCCCCGACTCCATTATTGACATGCTGGCATCTAGATTGCATTTTTTTACTAGAAGCTGCCTGGTAAAAGAACAGGCTGTGAAAGTGCCTGCACCACTAAGGAAAACTAAAGCTTTAAAATGAGAGTGGCCTAGGTCAGATGAGTACTTTGTGAAATACCGGAGAGCAAAAAGGTTCAGTGAGCGAAGGAGCAAAGCCATAAGCAAATGAAGTTTGCTCAAATAAATGCACAACACCTACCTTTAAGTTAAACTTAAAATACAGAACATCAATGTGTATTTTAAACAGTCTGACTGTATTTTATTTCTCATATATATATATATTACTTTTTTTTAAATTTATTTTACACACACACAGACACACATATCTACTATATGTATGTATATATATATGCTGTATGTGTATATATATAGATGCATATATATAAAATATATTTTGAGCTAGAGGAACTGCTACTGATACATTATATATATTGTAGCCTGCTCACCTCACTGGTACCTAGAAGATCATCTGTTCTGTGCTCATGTGCTCAGTTTCTGACTGATGTTCATCTAGCGCAAACGAAAAAGCTGCTGTATAATTTTTTTCCCCTATGAATTGATGACATCTTCCTCAGCAGCAGGAAATCTCTGTCCCTAAGTTTTAGGTGAAGAGACAGATTGCATGTGCATTTTTCCTTTCCATAGGACCAGCCTGTCTCCTCATGTTTCACTCTGAATCTTGTTTGGGTGACAAAGAAAACAGGACAAAGAAGAAGAGTTCATCTTTTCTGTGCTACGTACCGACTGCTCAGGAAAATATTAAGAGATAATTCTTTCATCTCAAATTTTCTCTGTTCTACAATGATCTATTAATTTATTCCAAATATTCTGTTTGGTTCTGTCATTGTTTAGTTTTGGGATGGGGGGAGTGATTGGAATAAGATCTTTCTTCAGTAGCTTCTGGTAACTTATTAAGGCCTCAGAATTTTGTTTCCTGTCTCATTTACTATCCTCCTTCTGTGGCACCTTTTCTTTCATTCTGTTTACCTGTAGTTCTTCATCTGGGAATAGTCACAGAAGCAGAAATAGGTGGTATTTTTATCTGCATGCTTTCAGAACAGTTTTGACAAACTTCAGAACTGATGAGGTTAAAGTCTGCTGTCCTGAAATACAGGGCATTTATATCCATACAGCAGAAGCCCGTTCCAAAGACTGTGTTGTATAGAAAGTGTCTAAAAGAGTAAAGAATTAAAATGTAGTCACATGTGTTCTTTTCCTACTATTTTACTTACAGATATTTCCTTCAAATAACAGAGAGTTTCTGCTGTTGCTGCTTTCAGACATAAACATTCAGATAAAAGGCAACAGGGGATCATTTTGAGGCAGTCAAGTTGAAATCAGAGAGAATTTTTGACAAGTTGGCAATCCTTATGTCTGACTAAAGCCAAAAGCCCTGGTCTGAAGCATTTTAAATGAAGAAAAGTTTAAGGCTTTTCTTAAAAAGAATGTGAGACTAAAGGTTTGCTTGTCGTTTGAATGAGAAGGTTTCTGTAGCTCCGTAAATCATTTGGTAATACTTCTTCCCTTTCGCCCATTACACTGCCTCCCAATCACATAGGTGAAAACCAAATTTAAGAATCTTGGAATTTTGTGATCCTTCAGGTGGTATGGTACACAGGATATAAAAAGAGAAAAACAGCAGTTTTACTACATGGATTTCTACCTTAGCAGCAAGAGTTGCAGCCAAATACTCGTATTTCATTTAACACAGTTTGGCAGAATTGTCCCTTCCTACTGTGGAGAGACCTAGATCTGAGTTGGTGAAAGGTCTGAACTGGTTCTTAAAATTAAAGAGAAGCTTTTTCTCCAGATGAGTATTAGTGACATAATTTGAAGTGCATTATGAGGAAGGTCCTTTGCAGCTTTTTATACAGACTTAACTTGTCAATTAATGGAATATCAGTTTTCCAGTCTTTACACAGTTGAGGTAATTTAAAAATATGAACAATTTTTATATATCAGCATTTGGCACTTAATAGCAGAAATTGTGTGTATGTGTGCCCGGTTTTTTGCCTGCTAGATGTGATCTCAGCATTCTTATAAGTTTTCTGTGTTGCCTTCGTGTGGGAACAAATGCAGGTCTTCAATAGGGGTGTTTTTTTCCAGTTAAATTTGTATTAAAATCTATTAATCATTCCTTTATATTTTTAAAGTTGTTTTCTTTTTGGCTGTGGTAATTCAATGTGAAATATTTTAGAGAGAAGACTGCGTCATATTTGCATGTGGACTTCTTCTTATTTTCTCCAAATTTCAGTCCTTTTTTTGCATGGAAGTATGACTACATATTACTACATTATTTAATTTCTAAATATCAATGAGCCAGGAATCTGGTGAAAAAACACTTTTAATTTTGTGTATCACATCCTAATGCAGTTGTATACTATTCTACAAGTATTGAGAAAAACCCACAAAAGAATCCAATGTGTTATTTTGATTGTGAACTAACACTTCAAATAATCAACATCCACAATGAATCCATCAGAAACAATAATTCCAATTTCTAATAATTTTTTAAATATTAAATGGAATTTTCCAGTTTACTGATTAAAGAAAAAAAAATAGAATATTTTTTTTTTTTTTTTCACAATTTTGTACATCTTTAGTCTTTCAAATTATCTTGAGAGGAAACACTTCAGAGATGCAGACCAGCTGCAATTCAGCTTACTGTGTAAGCACATAAAAATCATCACTTTTTTTCAGCTGATTGTTTACCCCAGGGCTGAGACTTTTTCTTCATTATGAGCCAATGGGCATAGCTTTACATCATGTGTTTTAATAGAAGTTGTTGTGGTTTTTTTTTTTTTCCTGGCCTGTTTCATGCATATGCATTCTTAAAAATCAAACCAGTTTGCTCTGATACCGAGCTTGAAAAATGGGAGAACCAAAACCATCTCACTACAAAGTAAAAGAAAATCCAGGCTAGATCAAATAGAGCAAAATATCTGTTGGACTTCATTTTGATTTCAGTATTCATTCCAAAGAAAAAGATTAAAGAAATGCCTCACTGAGGACACTTGCAACAGCTCCTAGACTTTTCAGATGCTAGGAGTTTATTTCAGAAAATTAAACTCTCAGATCCCTGAATTTAGCAGTGAAAGCTGAAAAGAACATATTTCTTCTCAAAGTTTAGTATTCTTCCTATATGTGGAAACCAGCTGACTAACTTTGCTTTCTCATTTAAAAGTGTCTCCTTCAGTCTTACATGTTGCAGCAACATCATACAGGAGTATGGATCTTTGTGCTGTTGTGTGTGTGTACGTTGTGTGCATCTCACAGTCTCACACACTGTTACACACGCATCTTCAAGTGGGGGAAGTGTGCTCTGTGTAGGCAAATTCTGTTACCTCTGTGAAAACACATTTTCTATCTTCAGACTAAAGAAGTGTTTTCTTGGCGCTTGCACAGGGCAGGGGTTGTGATTATGCAGGTTCTTCAAAAACGCTTATTTTCTCAAGCAGTAGAACTGTCCTTCAAATCACTATTACAATGAAATTGATAGGATATCAAACGCAATGAAGTCTTCATAGAAGGGAAAGAAGGCTACCTCATATGGAAGCTCAAAGGTAATGTAGATCCCTGGCCTTTTACAAAATATCATGCCCATGAGCCTTCTGTATCTCAGAGACTTCAGAGAAAAAGATTAACCAAGTGCTCATGGGGTATTTTGAACCACCAAGAATTAAACAGTAGAAATAGTCCTTTCACTGTTTCCAAGAGTCATTCACTGGTTCTGACCTGGTTTAGTTTTGATAGCTTAGCTTCTCATGGGCAGCCGTGCTTCTTCCCTGGAGTTTAATTTTGCTTGACAAGTTGGGATCTTAATATTTGTTAATTAACAGTTCATTCTCTCATCAAAACTGCTGAGCTCACAGATGAGTGGCTAGTATGTCCCTCAAGTTGTGCCATACATAATTGTCGCACCTGTTACAGTGTCTTGGGGACTGCAAGTCCATGGAATTTAGTTCATTCTGAAGCTCAATATATTAGTACTTTATTCTTTTCTCTGCTTAATAAATCCTAGCATCAGTGTGCTGTAAGTCATTCCTCTACATCTCAGTTGTCATAGGCCAGTATCAATTTTCTTACAGAACTGAATTTTCATAAGGGTAAAGAAGTCTCTTGTCAATTATTTAATAAGAGTAGTGTTGTAATCTTGTTATTCAACTCTTTGATGAATTTGAAGATGTCCTTCATTTATTAATGCCATGTTCCTCAATCTGATTGATATAGTTTCATAGATACTGAAAAAAATATTTATTCTTTTTACATGATTGTGTGTGCAAGATTCCTGATTGTTTTCGGTTGCAAAAATGTAGTTACAGGAATGTAGTTATAACATCTTAGGTTATGCAGTAACATTTTCTTTCTGACCATACAAAGTAAACATTATAAATTAATGAATCCGTAGTTGAATTTGCAAAGGAGACATTAGTTAGAATATGTAGAAGGAATAAATGAATATTCTCGAGTTGGTTTTAATGGCAGCTTATAATGCAATTAACTATCAAGCAGTACAGTGTAGAATCCACCTGTCTTAGTTGCCAGGTTTTTAACTAACTCCATTTAGAAGCACCTAGAGATAGCAAAAAAATATGTAAATTCTTCTGAGAAAGGAGTTAACTTTGTTTGATTCATGCTGATTTATGGCACAGATCTGGGGTTTTTCTATGTTCCACTTTTTTTGCTTGCAGAATGATGCCTCTGTCTTTGATCTGACACACTCTGTAGATGGGTATACCTATAGGAGCTCCCCTTGTTCATTATTCTGGAGGAAACACATTCTACAGTTCAGTTGCCTGATACAGCTAAGAAAAGGGTGGGAACAAATTTGTACACATTAGCAGAAAGACCCAATAGTCTCAAAAAATGAAGCAAAAGACTATTTATAAGGTTAGAAGTTACTCTTAACGCTTATGGCTGCAATCCCTAGTCACTATCACTGCCATCACTGTTATCAGACAGAGTGAGATGCATATAATTAAATTTGAGAAGTGTGAGATTCAGAATTTGTGACTCACAAACTGTTTCTAACAAATAAACCACAGTAAAAGTAAGACATCGTACCAGCATCTCTGAGATTCACAAAAGATGCGTGATGTACTGAACCAGCTTTCCTTTAAAAAACAAAAAATTCTTAAGGTTTTTATAATAGATTTTTCATTGAAAACCGAATTCTTGAAACTGCAGGCAATAGGATGCCTTAGGCAGCCTAGCATATCAAAATATGGTGCATGGAGTGACTTTTACTACTCCTGCTATTTAAAGTCCTATTTTCATGAGCTTATTAGCTACTAGTGATCCCTAAGGAAAAATACAATTAAAACTTAATCATACCAAAAGCTGAGGTTCTTCTGATTCAGCGAACTTGTAATCTTGTATATTTAGTTGTTTACTTGTAAATGTCTTGGTATTGAGAATGTAGCATGTATCAATTAGCTTCAGTTTGCAATAATGCTTCTCCTCCAAATTCAGATGGCAGATTTTGTGTGTTTCAGAAGATGCTAAGGAATTCTGACTGGCAACATTATTTATTTATTTTTTACATCAGAGCAGAACCTTTATTCCCTTTAACAATCTTATTATATAACCTCCCCATACCCCGTCCTGTTCTCCACAGAAGATTCAGACAGTTAAGAAAAGTGTGAAGAATACAAACATCTTTAGAAGACAAGTATGTGCATGCAGTTGTGAAACTGACTTTTGTGGCTATTTTTTTTCCCGACTGAAAACTAAGTGAAAATAATTTGAAGCAGATCTTTTCAAAGTTTTACTATCTGGGTGAAATCCGATGGAGTAAAGAATGTTTATTTTGTGGAAAATAGGGCTTTCATTTAAAAATATGCAAGTCAAATATTTCTAATGACAAAAAATCATAGTTCAGTCGGTTCAATGTGAGTACTTTTGGCAATGTTTTTTATACTGTTTTTACTAAGAAAGTTTTTGCAGAGCAGTGTTTCACATGTCACTTCTGTGATATGACTGAATTGTAGAATGGATGCAAACACACAAAAAGAATTTTACAATGTTATTGCATTGTGACACAGGACACAAATCCCATTTTCATAGCTTGACTTGTTTTGAACTTGTGGCAAAGCCTACTTCTGCTATTGCTTTGATAACACAGTAGATTAAAAAATTAAAAACACATGGAGTGTGTAGCATACAATGAATAACCCTGTGTTTCAGTTCCCACGTGAAATCCAAAAAAGTAATGGGACCAGTTACACTATTCTAATCTGTATCTTTGAACTTATGAGTAATTGTGTTAGATTATGTACTTGTTATTTATGACTGTTTAAATTAATAGACGAAGAAATTTACAAATTAAGTAATGTATTTCACTTACTGTGAAAAGTTCTTGTTTCAAACAAAGACACTTTTTTTACATAATTGACAACTTTTTGACTAACTGGAATAGGAATATATTTGAGGTCTCAATTTACTTCATAACTTTTCCTTAAATTCTGGTCTGTTGTTTTCACACTACAGGGGTTTCTGTGTTCAGTCTCAGTAGTGAACAAGCATAAACAACTATATTCAGAATCATATTAGCTGTTTCACAAAGATATTTTTCAAGAAAAAATTATGACAAGCTCTGTTTTCAAGCTACAAAAGATCTGCGCCTGTTAACAAGACCCAGATTCCAGGAGGAGAGTTTGATTTTGTTCAAGGGAGCTTTAGCTTTTCAAAAACTAAAATTTTCAAAATAGTTAGGAAAAATAGTAGCTCAAAGAAAAAGAACACTTTTTTTCATCATGGGAGTTCAGAATAGCATCCTTACTAGCCACTCTCTAGGAAGAAATACAATTAAAAGACTCAGAGAGAATCTTTTACCTTGGTAATTTTAATCAGTGATACATTTCCATAAACACATTTTTTCTGTAAACAATTTGCAAGAGAATGTATTTCATGCTGTTTTAACATGCTGAGACCAGCTTTATTCTGATACAGGCAGGTCTTTTAAAACGACTGAAATAGGACCCATTCTGTGCTTGCTGGAGGGCACCATGTCACAAAGATTATAAAACTATAAACTGCATTCTCCCTGTGACTGGCCTTGAGACATCTAAAATTACTTATTATTAGGCAGTTTGCAAATAACCCTTTCAAATCTTTCATCTCATTAAAGCTGTACATTGTTGGTTACCATACAAGCTGTACCAGACAGTTTATCCAATCTTAAATAACTTTCTGAATTTTTCCACTGGTATGACCACACCGTTCTTGTAACCAGTTTGAAATTAAATCAAACTTGTAACCAGTTTGTAATTTAAATATAAAACAGTTTTGCCACGCTGTGTGTGGTCTTGTCTTAAACTTCATGTTTCTGAGCACAGAGGTCAGAATTGTTCTGATATGCATGAAAATTTGGTTTTCCCAACCTAATCAATAGGCACATTCTTCCCAGTTAAAAGAGAATGGTGGGAATGTTCTTATCTATAGAAAGATCCTTCTGTCAAGATTTGTCTGGTCTTCCTCAGAGATATTCATAGCTGTTCGTCAAGGTGTTTAACACTGTTTTCTTGCAAAGCCTTTTGATAAATAGGAAAACAGGAAGAATTTTAAAAATCATGGGGAAATGTGTCATTCAAGAAAGTGTGTCTGTATGGAGAATTTCAGCTCTAGTGATGGTAGAAAGTTCTTTTGTTCAGTGAAAGTTCTTTTGTACAATGAAATTGCCAGTTCCTTTCAGCATTTAGACCTTCAACTCTGTGTCCAAAATAATGGTTCTGCAATTTCTGTTAAGTGATACACCTCCTCAAATAGTATTAACAAAACAGATGCACTTTCACAAATTTATATACAGTTAATTTTATATTGTTGTTCTAGCAACTGAACCTGCTTTTCTATAATCTTAGATTAAATGCTAAGGCACTGCTTTGTCATGACAAATCTCATGTAGGTTGTGCACCAGCACCGAGAAACAATCTGTACCTCCTTGACTTACAGGCAAAGAAAGAGAGCAAGAAGTGAGACTAAGTTGCTAAATCAAGCTGGTGATTACATATTTCCAAGATTGCTTTCAGAAATGAAGAACAATCCAGTTTCATAACGGTATGAGCTATTTTCTGTTCTCTGTGTATCACACAGGCATCACAAAAGAGAGAAATCCAGACACCACTAGTAACAGATAAATGAATTGATAGCCCAAGTGCACAGAGCAGTAGTATCCTTTCCATAAAGAAAACCCTCAGCTGTCCCGATGAGGAATATTATTTCCTGGGCCACACTAACTTGCAGTTTGAGTGAAATGTGCTAATGATTTTCACTGATTGCTGATCTACCAGGAAGTTTCTTACTGAAGGGCAGTTTACCAGCGTTATATCTTTCTTTCCTGTTTCCTATTTATATTAAAGTATCCCATTACTTCTAATTATAAGAATTTACATCCCTTAATTTTCTTGTACTTTCTTTTTGGCATGAATTATTTTTAGATTGTGGTGACATTCTGTTGGCGATAATGTCTTGCTGTTGTTCTGGCTTCCACTAAACTAAACTAAACTCAACTAAACTGAACTGAACTAAACTAAACTACCAACACAATATTTTGTCTGTGTCATTCTGTGTCTTAAAGGACCGTAGACTAGTCAGCATAATTCTTGCTTTTTCCATCAAATCCACCACTTTCAACAGCTGCATCTCCCTCATTGTTCCACAGGCTATGGCAAATCACATGCCCATACATGTGCACATACATATAGGTATATGTATAAAGGATATTCAAGAGAATTCCTGGTTTTGTACCAAGTGGAATCAAGGAATGTTTACAAATAAAGAGAAGAAACAAAAATAAAGGAGCTCTTTAAAATAACAATTGTTAATTTCTTTGACTTTTCTGTAGCGATCTATACAGATATACACAGAATATAAAAAATTTAAATTCTTTCAGTTGTTACTCTTGATGCTCTCTGAGTCATATTTATAGAAATTCTTCATTACACAGACTTACCTTGTGCCAAAATGTTATACTCTACATAATTTGTGCTAGGAGGTGAAGTTTTTTATTTACATTACTTCTTTGTTCTTACAAGGCTGCAATTATATTTTGTATCAAGTTTGACTTTTTGTCTTGCATTTTTTTCTTTCTATGACTACATGGAAAATGTATGTGTAAGTATCAATACAATAGCACTACATAATTTTTAAAGCAATGCAGGAATAAATGAGAGAGGAATATTTAAGATAAATGAAAATAAAGAAATATCGTAATGTAATACATCCGTCCAGTTCCAAGTTAGTGTATGCAAATATTTAACATATACAAGGACAGCAGTGAGTGGTATTTCTGTTTATTTTGGTCCGTTGCCATGTTTGTTCAACAGCAGATAAGAATCACTAAGTAGCAGCAGAGAGGAAGAAAAAGAAATTTGGAAATATAATTTTTCATGACTTATTAAATTAGTGACTTGGCCATTGTCGTGGAACTGACTAGGCTCCACTAGGGTACAAGCTATATCGCTTCAAAACAACCTGATTGGAATGAGATTTTTTGTTACACTACTTGATGTGACCTTGTGTCCCAACGGATTGTTATGTTCTGTGTGACTGACTTCCTCCTCTCCCTTTGTGCACGTGTGCATAGTTAGTGATTCTGTCTATTAGACCAACCAAGTAAACATTGTTTGCCTTTTGGGAGCAGAAATATGACACTGGCAGTGGTCTGCAGTTGCTCCCTGTCACTGTCTTTTTGGGGTCATTTTTTTCCTGTTTTGCTTCCTAATGTTTCTTTTGTTTGACAAAGGAAAACATTTTGTGCCTGAAATAAGGTGTAATAAGGCAACAGTTTTACAGCTTGTTTTAATAATCTATTTTAATTAGGACCATAGTTACAAAAACTAGATTTTTTTTCTAGTAATTGTTTTGCTTATTAGTTAATTTGTTGCATTTTCACATTCAGTGAAGATGCTGACAGAAAACCTTTGACTATCTTTTTCTTTATATGAATACTACATTTTCTTACTAACTATAGGTATGCCGTGAGTTTTCTGTGAACCTTAGGAATTTAGGTATGTGCTTCCTGACAAGCGAATTTCCCACCTGCCAAGGGTTTCTGGGTTGCTGTGAAAGCCCTACTCTGGTCCACAGCCTTGTGATCTTAACTCTACAGGAGCACATGGGGCTGCTCTGGTTACTTCTGAATTTCACAGAAGCGTATCTTAGATTCAGACATTTTTTAAGACTATTACTGTTCTGCAGTCTGTTAGGTGACAGACACAAAAAGATTAAAATTACTCCTGGCAATGTGCCATTGTTCTTTAACCTTAATTAACGTCATATGTCTTATTAACTTAAGCTTGGATGCTTTGCCCAAGATATTTCTTCCACTTACTTCTTGCCTCTTCTTGTTTCCCACCCCGCTCCTTTGATGGAAAGATAAGGGTAAAAATTACTAAAGAGCTTCTTTGACTGCTTTCATGCAACAGTTTTGTTTATTCTCCTAAGGAAAAAATCTTTCCTCATTGTTCATTTGCTCATACCGGGCACCAGTTTTGTGGAGGTGAATGAAGTTATTTTACTCTCTTCTACCATTCTCCTTAATATACAGTAATCAATATTTCATTTGAATTTCCTCCCCTTTCCCCTTATTGTCAGGCTGCTCATCCTCTAGAGGCTGATGAATCTAGTCTTTTTACTAGATTCATAACAAATTTGATTATAAAGCATCATTTAAAGATAAAATAATATTTACAAATGGAGAAAGTGAAAATGCTATGTCTGAGAGAGTGTTCTTTCCCCTGCGCTCTTGATTTTCCTGTTTCTATTCAGATACTATACCCCAACACTGTCATAAATCTTCTCCCTGAAATCTAAATCACTCACTCTACCTTTATTTTCTGTCATTTGATTCAAGGTGATTTCCTGTGGTCGTTATCTGTCCAACTTGTCTTCTGACATTCAATATTCATTTTAAAAAGCTTGTCTTTTCCTCAGTAGCTCTCATGTTTGTTAATGTATCACATTTCTGTAAATCAGTTCAATTCATTAATAATTACATTATTGTTCATGAAGTGAAAGCTTCTTTATTGCTATCCTACTGTTTATATATTTCAGAAGGCCGCCGCCGATTAAAACATAATCACTCTATATTGCAATGCAATCCTATTTAAAATGGTAGCTTTCAAAAAACACAGAATAGTCATAAAAGCATAGATCTCTTTTTAAAAGATAAACATTATACTTCTTATTTTACATATGAATACCAAATAATATTGTAAGAAAAAAATAAACAAGGAAAAGAAGGGAAAATTTTCAATAGCACTGTCTGTTCTTGTGGAGAGAATTCCTGTCAAGCAATATTTGATCAGTTATTTAATGAAAGCTATAACTTCACTCATTAAGAAAGGTCAATTTCCTTGTTTCCTCTCTCTTATTGTGAGGTATCTTATTTATAGTAATCATAGTGCATATAGTATTTAAACCACATACACTGCACATTCATACAAGAAATGTTTTTATTTTTCTATGCTTGTAAATATTGGCACACAGAGAAATCTTGGGGTGTCCCTATAGCATATGCAGAACTGTAAAGTGGGCAGTTTGGCTTCTTAAATACGTGTTCTTTCATAAATAACTTTGCTATTGACCAATTCCCAAATGTTTCTTTGTTTGTTTATTTGTTTTCTTTGTGCTTTTAAATAGTTAAAGCACTCTGTGTTTGTGTGTGTGTGTATTTAAAATTTTTTTATACTAGAGAAGGGAAGTGAAGTAAAAATTCTGCATACAAGGAAGTTTTCATAACAGTTGGAATTTAAATGCAATACTCTTAGATTACACACATGAACATATGAATTGCACATATGAAACTGCTTATCAGTAGACTTTCTGTTTGCAAATATTGTGCAAGTATATGTTAGGAAATTGGTGTGCTATGCTAAAATAAACAAAAAAAAACACCTAATTGCCAATTAAAAACGGGGCTATACTTGAAAATTTATATAATAAAAAGCAGACTGATGACAAGATCCATCTTTCTTAAAACTGATTTTGTCCCTAAAGCATCAAAATTAGGATTTTTTCACTCTTTTCAATAAAAACTTCCTAAAATAGAGATATTTCCACTGGAAAACATACAACTCAAAAAAAAATTATTTCCATGTATTCTCTTATATTGTTTTCAACTAAAATTCTGAATTGTCTTTTTTAGTCACTTTTTTGGCTTTTTTCCCTCCAAAATATTATACTCAGAAAAAATGTATTGCTTTTGACCAAAACCAGAACCATTACTGAGAGTGTAAAATTAATAGCCACATCATTAGAATTTGAATATATTCAATAATTTTTCTAGCTGACCTGTAGTACACAAAAGAAGAAAACACTGGTAAATTAAATATATGAGGAAATTTTTAGTGCTAAGCATGTAGTAATAGGCTTCTGCCCCCATCCATGAGGTAAAAGCAGAAGTAGTTCAGCAAGAATTAAATATAAATATTTAGATTTGTGTAAGATTGGAGATTGTTTTTGTGAAAGCTATGAGAGATATATTGATCATTTTGCTTCAGGATATGAAATAATTGCCTCTAGAGACTGTTCCATTATCATGGTACAGCAGTATAGGTACATGTTGGGCTTCTCTCTTAGGAGATACCAGTTAAAGGTCACTGCCTGAAGCAAGGTGACAACTGGAATTGATGGGCCATCGTAATTTTCAGTAATGTGCTCTGATTTAGCACAAAAGTGTTATCTGAAGTGAAGAAAGATCACAGTAATCCATTAATCAGTTATTTTTTATTTAAATCATTTGAGTTCTTTAACCTTACTAAAATAATTCTGGACCTCAAGTTTGTTTGTGGACTGAAAGAAAGGAAATGGAGCAATGCAAAATAAAACTGCTAAATGTAAATCTCTCCAATCTCATACAGATATATGAGCACTTTTATTTGGAATTTCAGTAGTGGTGAAGTCAAGGGACTGGCTTAAAAGAAAACACATTATCCACTGCTTTGCATATATTCCCACTGTCCCCTTAAGAGAAGAACTGCTTTTTGTCTAGTGAGACAGATGTAAGGCAGCTCTACATGTGATCTGTAGCTTGAGAGGAAATAATTTGTCTTTTCTCGCTGCCCAAGAAGTAGACTTTGATTTTGTTTCTCGAAAATGGTCTTGCACTGTACCTGCACTGAAATTCCCAAGAGCCAGGCAGATTGGTCTTCTGCATAAGTTCCATATTAATTCCTAGTTTTCATAATAATGGCAGAAAGATGACCCAGTACAAATAGTAACGGCAAAAGATGATCTAGGACAAATCACACCAATTTGCAGTTTATGAATTTTTTTTATTTTCAGAATTCTGGGATGCATTTTGGGTAGATAAAACCTGTGAGAAATGTAATGGATGACCTTGAAGGAAGTATTTGTTGCCTCATGTAATACCTAGTTGCTACTTGTTAAACAACACTACTGTTATCACTATTTTACCTTTCTTCCCCTGTATCTTAACCCACAGCATTCATGTTCAGAGAGTTACATGAAAATGAAGAGTGGAATTGTCAGGTTGATTAGATTTAATAGGCAGAAAGATAATGAAATTGGACTTTTTTTTATAACCTATGTTTGGTATGGTTATAACAGTAGCGGTACTCCATTGAGTCTATTTCATCATCCCTTCAAATTTTGCATGCATAAATACATATTAATGGCATTAAAGAATATGACTATAGGAACTGAATAACTAAATATAGGAACTAACTCCTAAAAATTTAGCATACTTACACTATCTGTAAATAATCGTTGGTTCTAGAAATTTTTATTACAAGATCATTAATTCCCCATCCAACAGTTATTAGTAGGCCTCTTGATTCTGTGAAGAGAATGTCAATGTCATTTACTCAAAAAAAAGTGTGCAGATTTAGTGACGGTGGATGTATTTTAGAATTCAGTACTTCCTATTGACTTGTTTTTTGAGAAGGAGCTGCTGATTTATAGACCATTTATAGAACCACCAAAAAACTTCTATTTTGTTCCCCTTTTGATATTACATATTAGAAAATTTTATCAGTACTGCTGCATTATTATTTCTTCAAACTAATTAGTGGCTTAAACAACTGAAAAGGGCTGTGGTGCACTTCTGAACCAAAGAGTAAGTTTTCTGTTGCTAAAAGCTGTGGCTTTTTTTCTTATTTATGTTTTATTTTATTTTGGTTTTATGTCCCTGCTCTCTACAGTTTTCTGGAACAGTTGTGCCTAGTTTCTAAAGTGTTGTCCTATATTCTTGTTCCTGTTGGTACATAACTTTAATTTCCATCCACTCAAAACATAAATAAACTCACTGGTTAATATAAATTTACTTTTTATCAGAAAACATTTTAATTGTCCAAATTATTTTTTACGTTAGAATTGTTGAATCCACTTTCTACGGTATTCTTTTTCACCTAGGAATCAGGAACTGCTATGGACTGGATTTTTCTAAACATACCAAATTGCATTATTATTTCATAGTTTTAGCAATTTATGAAGAAGTTAGTTAATTGTCAAGTTAATGTTTTAAAAAATATGAGGGTTGAGGGAGTCACATCATTTTCGATTGTTAGTAAAATACGCAAGTCTGATGCATTCTTTTAAAAGAATTTGTTTAAACCTTTTAGTGTTATCAATTAAGCTAATTTTGAGTAGTGTTAGAGGAAGGAATGAGGTCAGTCTCTAAAAACTATGTGGAAATTTCTTTTTTTTTTGCAGTCAGTTAGTGACAGAGGTTAAGAGAACTCGAATGATTTCTTTCCGTCTGTTATGAAACTTATGAAAGAATGCAAGTATTGACCATAGGTGTATCAAAAATTAGACATGCAATGACATGTTAGAGTCATATCTCTCTCTAGAAACATAGGTATATTTATGGTTTTAGATTCATAGCTTTTTATAATTATTGTTATTATTAGGCAGTCTGAACAGAAGTTATTGCTTTGCTGGATTTTCTCTAGAAGTCTGAAAAGTTAGCAGAAAAAAACCAGCTACACTGCAACTCTAGAGTGAGTTTATGCTTTCCAACAAATGCTACAACTTTGTCTCAGGTGTTTTTGAACGCTCATTCCCTTTTAATTAATTAATTAAGTTTTAATTTCCTTACCTTTTCTAAATAAGAAATCCCAGGGAGCATTTTCAAGAAATTTCATTTAAAACATATCCTCTGTTATCAACCCCATTCAGACTGAATAAAAGGCACAGAGAGGAGTTTGGATTTCATTAATTAATATAACCTCAATTGCCATTCAATGGAAGCTCTTCTTTTGACAATCTTTACTAAAACACTATTTCAATACTGTTTATGAACCACACTCTCTTTCATGCATCCCTCTTCTCAAATCACAGTTTATTATGAGTTTATTTGAATGATGTCTATGGTCTCTGTGTGCACTGGACTGTCATGCCGTGTCTTGAGCCAGGGACTTGGACAAGGTGACCTTCAGACGTCCCTTCCAACCACAACCATTCTGTGATCTTGATAGTCAGCATAAGGCAGTAAGGGAGAAGTTGGCACCTTCTGTGGGAGTTCCCACATTTATAGACATTTATTTCATTTATATGAATGAATACTCTTTACTCAGTACTCTTTACTTAGGATTGAGTTAGATTGTGGGTGCATCCTTCCTTGCACACATATCACAAACAGCTTTATGCTGCTTCCATGTCATCTGAAAAGTTTGGGATTAATATTTGGGATCCAGGCTTTTGTGAAAGAGTGCCATAACTTTGGGGTTTAAGTTTATGATAACCTTGGATAAGTACCATTATCTTCAAATCAATATTCAAAGTGCATGGTACATTAATTTAGAGTGATACAAATGAATAATGCAATTAAAATGTTTTTGCAAGATAGATAGATAGATAGATAAAACTGCAGTTAATCTAGTTGTCTGAATAGCAGATTGGAGAGTCTTCTGTCCTCCTGTCTGCGGAGACACTCGCTAGATATGCCTTCCTGATTCAGTTGCCAGGAATTTAGTCTCAGTGCACATTTTTTGTCTCTGATTACAGACTGAGAGTAGGGGCTCTCTTGTTTGGAATACAGCCACTTAAAGAATCCTTCAGGACTACAGTCAGCTTGAATCCACTTTGCTCATTTCCCTCTTCTCTTGCTAAAGCACATGTTCACTTCTAATTCCTTCAGAAAACAGTCTTGCAGTCTGCTTTTGGAGATACAAAAGTTAGTTCGCCAAAATTATTTCACCTTTTGTACCTCTTGTATCAATTTGACTTAACAACAGGTTAAACCTCACACTAAACTGAAAGCTGGTAGCTTTTAAATGTCTCCATCTACTGACCCATGTATTTCTTACCTATCTGTACTTCAGCAAGTATGCCAGATGAAGTATCTAATTTTGATTAATACCTGTAATTAATTATGACTGAAACTGGATACAATGGCCTCCGGGGGAGAATGGTTAGCATATTATGAGGTATTATGTTGCAAAAATTCATCATTTAAAGGCATGAGCTTCACTGTTTAGCAAGGCAGTGAATTCAGATTGACTAGATGGCCATTTGTAACAGCAGAGATATATTGGTGTTTAAAAGGCATTTGGACCTCTGGGATAAAACACATGAGGCAGCCTAAAAAGATATGAATTCCAAGTACTAACGTCAGAGTTAGAAAAACCATAAACAATTGCATTAGAAATCAAGAAAGGGAATGGAAAAAAACAAAAAAAAACCTGTTGGATGATTTACAAAAATATTTGCTTTGCCGTACTCTGAGGCTAGGTAATTCTGAGGCATGGCAGAAGCATGGCAGGTGCAATATCTGAATCATTTGAAATGCAGCATGCTTTATTTGAAAAGACAAAAGCCATCAAGCAAACCAATGGCACAGTGAAAATTCATTTAAATAGAAATACCAGTTTATGAACACTAGCAAATAAGTACCTGTGTTCACCTGCACACTGAGGAACAAAACTCACCAAGAAATCAGGAAATCAAATGGACTGCAGAAGTCCACAAACTGCGAGCATTCTTAGTGCTGTTCTGGGTAAGGGGTATTTCGGTCTGGTTGCACCTAACTTCATTGTTTTAACCACCAGCTTTCATGTACGAGTTTTTGAAAGTCACCTAGCAATTTGGTTCCTTCAGCCTTCATTTTTACTAACCTTTAATTTTGGAGGCATTTTACACCTTATCATGCTCGTATAATAATTCAGTATCTGACAAACATAGACATGCAGATGTGCCAACTGCAGTAAGGTAATATTTAAAAATATTTAAACTTCATTGCATTAAAAAAAGTCTTGAAATTCAGCAATAATCCTGAAACAGGCTGGAATCATCAGGAAATATCAGTGCTGATAGACTAACAGATTTTTCAGACTACAATAGAACCAATTTTGTATATTTTTACTGCCATGTATGTATGACATGTATGTACATTATGGCATTTTTCCTTTTAGTAGTCCCCTCTGTTGCAATTTCTGTGCCACTGGCTTCTCAGGATGTTTCATAAGTCTCCTTGAACATATTCACACACAAAGGAAAAATGATTGGGGTGACTGAATGTTTTTCTATGCTTAAAAGCAGTACTTCTTTCAAGTATTTTGCAAAAACAGCAAGAACTGAGAACACCCACCCTTTCCTTTATGCTCATTCAGGTTTTGAACAAGGGCAGGATAGTCTGTTCATAGAATCTATCAAAAAAAACTGTTGTTCTTATTGCATTCAGCCACAGATATTTAGAAAAAGAGGAAAAGAACAGAACGACTTTCCTCGGCTTCCAGAAATCTACAGCTTAGGGAAAATTTAGAACTAGAAGTTGTATGTTTGAATTTACTAATCCTTCATCAATTTTTCTTCTATTACTTTGCCTATGTAAGATTATATGCCCTTAGTATTTTCCATGCTGTGTCATGCACGGTTAGAGCGTAGCAGTGGCGGTTACTTTCAATCTCATTGTTTTTATTTGCCTACTTTTAGTATTTGTGTTGTAGTTACAGTTTCAGTTCCTGGTTTAGTGCACATTTATAAGATACTGTACTTTTTATTTTCAAGTAAAAGGGGAGAAAGAAAAACTGTTAGCATCCGGCAACCACACCTTGATGCATTATAGCCTCCAGAGTCTTGGTATGGTGCATTAATTTTTCAGTTTGTAATTTGCCAGATGCATTTAATGGAACCAATTTTCATTACATCTGTTCTATGGTTCAAAGAGCTCTTTTAGTTGCCAAAGGGAGCCAGCTTCACACAGATTCAGAGAGGGTGCTAATGCACTGTATCTTGAAGTATTAGATAACTAGGGATGGTTTTATAGCAAACAGATTATTTTTTAGAGAGGCAAATTCTTTATTCATGACTTGCCACTATTAGAATTCAAATTTAAACTGCTTAAGTCTCTTCCTCAGGAACGATATATTGATTTTCATGTAATTTTCTTCATAATACTCTCAGATTACTTAACTTTTTAAGCAATGATATATTTCTGTTTATTGGTAAAAGAAGATATAGTTATACATAAGTAAATACTGGTTTTAAACTAAGAATAGCTTCATAAAGTTTTCTCATGAAATACTAAAAGATGCGAGGAATAACTTTTTGTAATTTTCGGCTCTAAGACAAGGTGGTTTATTATACCGAAACAAACTCACATTACCAGGATAACTGTACACGTTGTGCATAATTTTAATCTTTATAAAATGTGTAACAGTTGTATGGTATTAAATTCAAGATTTCACTTGACAGCAACTTTCAATGAAAAGGTTTTTCCTCATGGGCTGAAGAAAATTTGAAATGTTCTACTACACTTTGAAGTTCTAAAGCATCAGCCATATGAGAATTATAAAGCATTAATCCTGAAGAGTTTCCACCTGACAGTCATGAAATAGCATACCTGTGTGAAAAGTGACTCAGTTTTACTTCCTCAGGCAATACTTTCCTTTTTTTCTGCTGCTTCAGAAATATCATGCATCATGTCGTAGTGAGGAGATGGCCTTGGAATGACTGAATCTTTTTGAAATTACTGAAGTGCACGGTATCAATGTATTTATCTAAGACATTTCAATGACATTTTTAAAAGTTGTTTATACTAGGAGTTTTATTTTAGTTTGATAAGCCGTGTGTGAAAGTTGTTCCAAAAGAGTAATCAAAAACTTATTTTCACTGTGTTGTTCTAAACAGCTGTTGTTTGTAAAGATAAAATTTTAATGGAAAGAGCAAATCTATTAGCAAGAGTTCATATGCAATTTAAGAATATTAAACAACTTCCAGCCACAAGTAAGATCAATCACAGGCTTGCCACGTGGCCTACATTTAGGTTTTACATTGGTCATTTTGTAAAGTCCACTTTTCTGGGTTTTGGGCACCAAACAGACAATTTCTTTCTCTGCCTAAAAGGGAAAAGATATCCACAACAAGCAGTCCTCCAAGAATTCTAATCTTTTGTCTTCCCGCATTACATGGAAGCATAGGAAAAGGAATCTTAGCTCTATTATGCGCTCTGGCAAACAGCAGGACAGTGATGTTTCCCCCTTTGCTGTCTGCCCTGGTTTATGTTATATACTAAGCTAATGACCACATTTACATTTTCTTGAGGTAAAAATGAGTCCTTATAGTAGTGGTATTTCTTGTCACTGAGACTAACTGAAAGGGGAGTTGAATTTGAATTAGCCATTATGAGGTAAAAATACATGGAAGAAGGAAGGGGCTAAGGGATGAAGGAGGATATTCACTCCAGGTCTGCATTTCAGCTTCAAGATTTGGTGTCACAGGATTTATACGCCAAGAAAAACATGGGAAGAGCAAGAACAGCCTCAGAAGGGAAATGAAGAGTTCTCAAGTATGTTCATATTGCGTTAATTTTTATAGAGGAATACTTAATACTCAAATTAAAATTCACAACAAAAGAAGCAGCTGGAAATGTCTATTACCCTGTGCCACAACTGGAGACTTACAAAATAGGAAAGAATTATAAAACATGATTATGTAAAATGAAACCATTTGGGCTTTTCTGGAAACAAATGCATTCTAATTTCCTTTCCACATTACTGTACCTCCTACTTTCATTTCCTAGATATTGTTTTTTAATATTTAGATGCATTTGGAATTAGGTGTTTTTATGCAATAGGACTCATAGTATTTCTATTGCAAAGACACAAAAATAGCTGTAGGTGTAAATTTATTATTAAAACTGAAAGATTAAATTGCGTTTCAAAATAATCCACTTATAGTGAGTAAGCAACAGTCATTTGTAATGCTTTTTCTTTTTTTTTTTTTACATTTCTGCTACTAAACAGAACCTGAGTACTTGGTAACATCAGAATTCTGACAACTCATTTTTGCTTGGGATCTGGCTTTGCTACCAGAAAGCTCACCGTATAGAGTTTTTGCCAGTGTTCCACTGTGGTTTTTTTCTTTTTAATTTCATGACTGATAACTGCTTTTGCTTCAACCATTGAGAAGATTCCAAGTCAGATTTTCCCTAGAGTCCATAACGGTTGATAAAAAAAATGAATTTTTAGCCAGAACACAAGAGATAGAAACTACAATGGGATGGCCTCTCTCATTCCAACTTTGAAAATGGAACTAGTGAAAAGGAAAGCCAATGGACCAGAATTTGCTCATCAGTACATTAAAACTGACAGATTTCAGTCCATGGATTCAGCTTCACCTAATGTCACATCCTGGGAAAATTGTATTTTAAAGAATAAAAATCCCTCTAAGAATATCTCATTAAATCAAATTTCAACATTAAACATTTTTTCCAAAAAAAAATAGTTAATAATGTTCAAATTGCATTTAGCCATTTTCCTGCACTTTATGTAAGCAGGGATGACCTTTGATATGCAACAGGTTATAAAGTTAAATGTTACACTTAGTGGTACACGAGTATTTTTAGGAGTCTGGATGAGAAAACACGAAAAGACTAGAAAGGTATGGATATTTTCTCTAGGTAGTACTACTTACTGCTAGGAAGAATTAGATAATCCAGATACATAAATAAACTGAGACTAAGGACTGAAAATACTCCTAAGAGACTACTGTGTAAAGCACATTAAATCTCCTTGCTTTTTTTTTACTGTTTTGTCTTTCGTTCTCCTCTGAGTTTGCCTTGTGTGTCTGTAGAAATATTCCTGTTTAATTTATGAGTGAGAAAAAGTAACATTATCCAGAGCGGATTTCTCTAGTTTTGTGGAGAGCACACCTTGCTCACTGTGCATTTGTGATGTCATGCCTCCTTATGTGCTTAGGTTACTTTCCAAACCACATACCTTCTAAATGTACATATCTTTCCAAAATACAGTGCTGCTTTCTTTATAATACAGACTTCGCCTTGTGCTGCGCATGGCTTAGTCCACATACTGAGATTTTGTGGCCTGTCTTTTGATTATAATTGAACTCTTGTGATTTAAAATATGGAAGAAGGCTGTTGTCAAAATAAAGACAGTGAAAGTTGAAAGAAATAAGTAAAAATAACTTACATGCCTATCTGATGATACTAATGAATCAAACACTTGCAATAGTTTTTTACTGATGGATGCTGTAAATTTACTATCCTTTTATCATTAACTGGACTCAGGGCCATAATGAAAGGTACTAGATACAACCAAGTATTTAGGAACCTGCAAGGCAGACCTGAATTTTAGGTTCTCCTTCCTCTCTTCTGCAGCAATGCAAACTCTCAGCATACATCATCTTGTTTTTTCCTGTGTCTGCCTTTACTTTCTGGCCCTGTCCGTTACATTCTCCAACATGTAGATAGCTTTGATGGTGGGGACAGGACTAGAGAAAAGCAGATTTGAGATTTTTAGGCTGTAAATTAAACATCCAGATTTTCGCATATTGATTATTATGCTAGGCTTTTTGTAAATTATGTGAGGAAGGGGTAAGGGGGTGGACAGATGAAAGCACTGTTTATCCCCTTTGTGGCACACCACAAGATTTTTATATTTTCTGTTTTGAGCAGTTCACTAGTTTCAAGTCTTTAAAGACTGACCTTAATTCTGCAGTTAGTTAGGATGGGTCACGAATTAAGTACTGACATTTTCAAGACAGGGTATGTTCTAGGTTTTTATAAAAAAATGCACACCACGTATTTAACTTCAAAGTTGTTGTGGCCCTATTCAGTATCATTTTGGCCCTTTTGTGTATTCATGGCATCTCAGGAAATTTTAACTGTAGTTTTAGAATTGAAATGCACATACTTCAACTCTCATCCCACTTGAGGTGCCTAGACTTCTTCACTTTGCCAAAGCTTAATATATTGTCATTGTAGAGATTAAAAAAATGCTCAAAAGAATATGTTGTAGAGTAAAACATAGCACCTATACTGTACATTTAATAAGTTCATGGTGGAACACTAACGATGTTAGTTCGTAGCGGAATCAAACCAACATTTTGACTCCAATTCTTTTGGATATGTGTTAGTGATAAAAAATGTACCTGCTAAGTGATCCACATATCTATCAGATATGATTGTGACAGGAGTATGCTTATTTATAGAAGGTTCTTTTGTTGCTTTTCAGCCCTTTCCTCAGCATTGGTCTTTGTTTTCTTCTAAGAAGCTGTAATCACTTCCAGCTTGAAATTGTACAGGAATTTAGGTACTGTAGTGTGTCTGCCTTTGGCTTGGAAAGAACCAAACAGTCTGCTAGAAAAGAGTAAAGTGGGCACAGAGCTGTTCAACAGGAGCCTCATGAACTTTGTACTTTTTAGCTAGAAACCAAATGTTTAATCAGTAATCTGTGTGTGTTTTAGCCTGCTATGTTTTCGGATCCTTTTTTACATTCATATTTCTGTGACAGATCTGCAACACAACATCATCGTGCTATGTGATTCTAATTTTGCTTTTGTGTAATACCATGGGGAAGATTGTTTAATATGCATCACCAACATCATATTTTAAGCCTCTCTTAAGTTTTTTTTTCTAAAAATTTTCTTGATAAAGAAATTTAGTTTTGCATAATCTGTTTTATATCAATCAATATAATTTAATAATTTTACTTTTGTCTATGCTAATCTTAAAAAGATTTCATTATCCCAGAAACCTCCTAGGCATTGAAAGCAGATCCACTATTCCTAAATAGTTCTTGCTTTTTTTCCCCCAACAGTGCATTCCTTCATGTACCATTTACTCTTCTGATACTTCATGTAACTGCTAAATATTAGGATACTGCTAAAGCTTTTTAGCACAGTAAGTTGAATTTATTGGTTCTGCTATTTTTAATATATTTTAGTGGTACAAAGTCTTAAATGTACTGGTCTTTCCAAGGCTTTCCCGTTACTCCTTTTCTACAATTATTAGACTCTATTTTCCATTGTGATTTTCAGTCGAGACTGAAACAAAAGCTCTTTTTCAGAAATCCTTCTTCCATTTAGTGAGTTACTTTCCCTATTTCGTCTTAGCTTTCATTGTGCTCTTTGTCTGCCCAAATGCAGCCCGGTCCCCCTGCATTTCTTTTGGAATACACCCTTTTGTACCTTATTTGATACAGTAGTTGGCTTTTGTTAAAGGATGTGGTCTTATGTAAATACTTTCGGTTATCTGTGTTTCTTTTCTAACCTTTATTTCGTTTCCGTTTCAAGTTGGTCTGCCAGCGCAGAGACCACATTAAAAAGTCCTTAAGGCAAGATTGTGCCTGATTTATGACTGGGAAGTACATCATCAATGCTACCATAACTAGTTGCTGTTTGTGTTTCCTTTGTGCATATGAAATAAAGTACATTTTTCAGCGATGTCCAAGAGACTTGACAAAATTACTACCATGAATTTCTGTTCTGTTAACTTTTTTCATAAAAAATTTAAATTTTGCATGAGCATATTTAAATGGCAATGAAAGCAGTCATCTTTCTATATTTTTATTTATTAGTAGTATATTTGCCTGTAAAGAACTATAATAATTATGACCAAATATGCAACAAATTCACTTCTGCATAGTAATACCCTGAGAATCCCGTTGACTTCAGGCAGTTAAAATTGTATGACAACCCAGAATCTGACCAATTAAAAATCAATTAGATTACTGTTAATATAGTTGAATAATGTTTCATATAAGGAATGCTGAAATTAAAAAAAAAAAAAAAGAATCATTGTATTGTTTAAAAAATTTAAATTCCCTCCTAATTCATGGCAAAATATGTAAGTGTTGCTTTGCAATATTTTTGTTCAGTTAAATGTCTCCTTAAGAAAAACAAACATCCTGATTTATTACTGCTTTGCAGAGTAAATTTTAATGAGTGAAATTTAACTAATGATTAAAATCCGTTTTCTAAAGTATAATTTTTCTTTAATGGAGGCTGAGTGCCTTTGTAATAGGCATGTTTAGGTTTAAAATTATTTTGCTCCTACCTCAGTTACTATTTAGTGTATGTTAGAAGAATATTTTAATGAAATTTAAAGAATTATTCTTTATTTTTAATATATTAATTATGCTATATAGTTGAAGTATTTTTAAAACTGTTGGACCGCTTCCCTACAGAAGGAAGTATCTTCCCCATATAGTATATTTTAGTTACATAATCCACATTTTTATATATTTATGTCAGCTGAAAATTACCAAGTTATTTGGACTTGACACAATGCTAAAAAAAAATGTAGAACTCATAGTTTTTGCCATACTGACTCAAGGCACTTGCATATATGTTTTGAGATTTATTCTTAATATGAGCTATCACACATTCTTTTCCCGAGAAACAAATATATATATATATATGGACACACATGATAATATATATATTTTTATATATATATGTGTGTGTGTGTGTCTTATATATAAATATATAATACATATCTATCTATCTATAAAGTATAGATATCTCTTTATTTTGATAGAACTACACCCTGGTGTTTGAAGCAATGCATTCTACAATTGAAATCAAGGAGGTGTGCAAAAGAAAGATTTTACACCATCTAGAAAAGAGAAATATTCAAATCTGCAGCCAAAGTCCACCAATTTCCCACATGGTTCTGATGTCATTGTAAGGGGTACTGTTTTTAAGAGTCATAAAGGACAGAAACAAGGTGAGACTTTCAGATTCACAATTGTGTTACAGTTAAGACAAGTTTTTAATTATAGGCAGACCAGATAGCATTAAGGTTAACTGTCTTCAATTGCTTTAGTTTCATTTCCTTTTAATTTATGATAATTTTAAGTTGTTTAGCCACAAGTTGTCTAGACCAACCTATTTAAATCAAGAGATAGATAATAAATACTTGAGAAAGATAGAATATTTTATTGCATATTCTATATATAGAATAGACTTTTCTATAGTCTATTCTCTGAATGATGTAGATATCCAAATTGCAAATGATCCTATCATATAAAAGGTATTCGGTTTTATCATTAGCTTAAATGCATGACGAAGTATTTACATATTTGTCTTAAATTCTTGGCATTGGCAGTTGGGAGTGCTTTGATGTTGCTGTGATGAAGTTAGATGAATCTTGCATTTGGTTTCTATTTTTCTGACATAAAATGTATTATACTGCCATCATAAGACACTATGGGATTGGACAGTACAAAATATAAAGATGTATGCAAGATAAAAAGCAGGGTAGCTTTATGAGGAAAGACAAAAGCAGGTAATAAGAGAACTGAAAAAATCTTGATAATTCTAGTATTTTTTTTTCACTAAGATATCTACTTATATATCCAGCTACTAATTTTACTTACACGGTGAAGAAACAGATGAAATAGATGCAAAGGCTGAGGTACATTAAAAAGAACAAGAGAAAAAATGCAGGATGAACCTCGAGACAGATGCATACCTTATGTTGAGAGCTATAGGGAGAAGGAGAATATGACATGATATAACAAGGCATCATCAACAAAAAGTGAGGGCAAGTGGCATGGGAAAGAGAGTAAGGTGAAGACATCTCTGTAACATCTATGTATTCCGTATTTTTCAGCATCTGTTTTCTGAGATTGATGAGGCAGAAAGAGATGCTCTGCTGTACTAAAACACAAGTTCCTCTTATACCAGCACAGTAACAAGATTCAGGAGCTAATGGAAGGACTGTTCAGGAAGGCACCTAAGTAGTCTTGAAAATGCCCCAAAAAAGAGTCTCTAAATTTTAAACTCTCACTCAGTAATATTTAGAATTTCTAAAATTAGTTTTTACTAGTTGTGATTTATGCCAGCTGAAAGCTGGTCATAGTTTGTTTAATGCTGCTGAAGTCTGTTGCTGTTGAAGGCTCACAGGTTTTCTTGATTGCCTACTTTAAATCCTGCAGCTCATATGCCTGCAAGAGGTACACTGTAGGGAGTCTCGAGGGTTTGTTGGGTAAATCTGCTCATTTGCCATGGTAGGGATAGGGAACTGCCTGTCAATGCCAGTGCCAGCATCTCATTGGGTGAAATTAATCTTTACATATAGCTCTTTCTAAAATTCAATATCATAATTCTCAACAGTGCCATTTCCCATTATTTATCCAAAAGATGCTATTATTTTTATGTTTTCTCTGGCAATGTATTGAACACCATTTAAAGGCCATTGCCATTCTCAATGATATCTTACTATTAAAACTTGGAGAAAAATGTGAAAAGATCTTAAAAAATGGATCTATTCCAGGCATTTGGGATGAAAACTAACATTTGCTCCTTTTTGTTGTTTTGGTGTGGTTGTTTTTTTTTTAATCTTCAGAAACAGGTTTTTCTGTTTCTACAGACTATAGCTAGTAGTTACTTAAGAAGAACATGTTTATACTATCTAGATTGCAAAATCTGGGAGAAAACATGGGGATTTTGTAAAAAATCATAGGATTCAAAAGGAGTCTTATTTTGAAGGACACATAATAGCAATACTTGTATGGAATTTCCTAGTCATTAAGAGAATAATGGCTGCTCACATTTCCCAAATGCAGTCATCCAATGTTTAGAGAAATCTTTATGAAGAAAATGACCAGACATAAAAAGTCCTTCTCTTGTAAGTGCAGGCACTTAATTGACTGCTCTGATCATTAAAATAAATTAGACTACATTCTCCACAAATCCCCATGGAACTTTTATCTCAAGAGAGAATTGTAAAACAATTCACTGTTGCAATGCAAAACAGAAAACCGTGTTTTCTATACAGTAGCTGTGCCAAAGTATGCACATTTCTTTTTTCCATTGTCTTTGCTCTGTCGTCCCTTAAACCAGATTACTTAAACTGTGTTCACTTCCTTTCTCTCTCTACAGTATTTTTGAAGTTTCAGCAAAATATGATTTATCTAGGTAGTCTAATTTTTTCATGTGTTTTAAGAGCTGTAGCTGGAGGTATCAGTTCTAGCAAACATTGCTTCCAAGGTGCCACATCTTTTGTGACTGTTTAATTAATTTTGCATTCCACATGCTAATGTTGTATTTTTTCTGCTCAAAGTCTGTAATACAGTATAACTCATTTTGTCATCACAGAAAGCACAATCAAGCAGCTGTTGAGGTAACTCCTATACTTCTATTGGATTTTTCACCTTTTTTTCTTTTTTTTTTTTTAACTTATAATCAAAGATTCCATGTCTTCAGTTACCTTTAATTTGTTTTTCTAAGATGATCTTAAAAACTTTCTATTCACTTTCTAGGTGCTATATAAATCTTAGAAAAGCAGGGCTTGAAGGTATCTCAAGAGGTCATTTAATCTTCTAACAAAGGCGGAATCTGCTCTGCTTATGTCATTCCTGTCAAACATTTTTTTTAATCTGCTTCTAAAGACCTTTAACCTATTCAGACAAATTTTTGTGATGCCTCTCTATAATCAGTTTGAAGGTTTTTTGATAGTGTATAATTTGAGTCTTTCTTGTTACAGTTTAAATTCAATAAATTTTACCCTGTTCAAGAAGAGTAAAAATATATTTCTTTTCCACTCATTCATGTATCCTTTAGCAGTCGTTTTGTTTTCCTAAATCCATGCTTCCTATAACTTTTTGAGTTGTATCTTCCTCAAGGCTCCATTCCTAAAATTTGACCCAGTAAGCACTTTTGCCAGTAACAGAGAGAATGGAAGACTGATTTAATATGTCTTGCAAGCTACCATTTATTGTAGTTCCCAATCTGATTGCTTTTTTCATAGCAGTAAAATGTATGTTGACTTGCGTGAATGGGTGATCCTCGGTAACCCCATATTCCCTTCTACCTAATTATCAACAAAATAATCCCTGTCATGCAGTTGGCCATTCTTGCCTAAGTGCTATATCCTCAATCAAAGGATTTGATCAGCTACTTGATCTCTGCTCTGAGACATATAAATAATCATGAACAGGCACATGATCAGCTTAGTATACCATCACAGGACTTCTGCAAAAGTATAATCATACAATTTCTGCCATGTTTGTAGTTTACAGATTGTTCTGGAAACTGTGTTCTGTAACATTTGCGAATAATTTCTGTCGGCTTTCAAACATTCAAGGTTTCATTGAGAGTTGTAAATAGCTATGTATATCCTTTTATATATATATAGATAGATAGATATACACACACACTATTATTGTTTATAAGAGCCTTGTCCTACAGAAGTCACTTTAAAAAGAGGCAGAAAAAATAATAGTGTTGCCATGTTGTCAGATTTCTTAAAAGACTGATTATCAAGCATCAACTTCAACTTCTTTTTCTTTTCATAACTTAATTATTTTTCTCTTCATTACAGCTCTGTTTGGGGTTTTTTTAGGTTTATTAGTTTACTCTTTAAAGTGCATCTACTTTTTTTTTTACATTTCATAAAAAGATAATGTTTCTTTTTATTGTTGCAAATTAATTACTAGAGGAATTAAACATGGAATATGCAAAGACAAAAAACCCACGTATCTATAAGATTATGTAGAAATAAAAATAATAGGAATACAGAAGTGTGCCTTTTCAACGGCACAGTGATTTTTTTTTATAAGTATCTTTTAAGACTTGTTACATGCTGTGGAGATCAATGAGTAGCTTTAAGATACTCCTTCTCCTTCCCTGTCTTCATGAATTTCATCTCCTGACAAAGATCTCTATTAAAGAGTTTTATCATTTTTACTAGGAAAGAGAAAGAATGACTCATCTTGGATTCTTTAAAGATGTAACACTGCATTTTACTGTAAGTTGACCTCCTAAATAATTGTGTCATGCTTTTGTTTTTGTGGATCTAAAGTAAGCTGTAATCCAAGTTAATTTATTACATTTTTGGCTGTAATCTGTTCTCAGTTTAAAATAATTCTTCTCATCTCCCAAATGCAAACTCTTCTAGGCTGGCATAAACCAATGAAGCTCGGAAAGTAAAGGTATTTTTAGGAAAATAGGCTAGGGGGCTTATGTTCAACATGTATACAAACATCTGTTAAAGTTTCTTAGGCTGTGTTCAGCCACACTAAGGTGTGACTGATTTTGAGCAGTTTACTTTGGCCCTATCAACATGAAGTTCTGGATTTAAAATATGACATTTTGGGGGTGGATCTTGCATGTATCTCTTCAAATTCAGCAGATTTTTCCCTGTGGACTTACTTAGTAGCCTGCCAGTTATAAAAATGTGGTTATTCCAATAGTGCATTTATCTGAAAACCTAATGTTGTTTAAATATAATTATTTTTATTACACAACTTAAAAATATATGTGCTTGACAGAACTTTAGTGCATGTGATGCAAGTGCCTGTGTTTTTTCCCAGCTGCAGGTTCCCTCTCTCAGCAAAAAAAGGGGGCATCATTTGCCTCTTTTCTTCTTTCTTTTCTCCCTTACTTGCTTTTTCTTTCCCATCTTCCATACTGCAATTGTCTGCCCTTTCGTTAGCTGCAGTATTTCTTTGATTCTTCTCTGAGCCACTGAACAGAAAATTACCCAGATTGAGTTTTGCTGCCATTTTAGTAAGTGCTACTTACCTTCAGAGGGGCTCAATGCTAACACGATACCGAAGAGGGTGGAATACAGGAACAATTTTTAATGACCATGAGTTGTTCAGTTGGTTCAGCAGCTTTTTTTGCAGCTATTGTCTCACTAAGCTGAATAAGAATACTGCTTGTCCCTGCAGGTCTTGTTTTCCTTATCTCCATAAATGATCATGTCTTCAAAATGATGATTGGTGAAAGGCAACCTTTGTCTAACATGTAAATCATTCATCCCTAATATATACTAATCAAGATGTACTTTCTTGTTGTCACAAACAAGATAACGTAATCAAGTAATCAAATAGAAGAAGTCATCAGCCACAAATAATGACTTAGCACTAGAAAATGAATGTTACTCCTTTTTATACAACACAGTCTCTTTTTGGAAATTGGAGGAGATGTAGTCCTTAAATTTATTTGCACAAACATGGAACGCACAATCCCAAAACACACACAGCTCAAATTTGCATTTAATTCAAAGGTATGATTAAAATTAACATTAATTAAGACTTTTTTTTTTTTTTACTGTAGTGGATATTGGCAGTTGGGTTTGTTTTTTCATATCTTTCACCTTTTGGTGGAGCTTTATTCTTTCTTCTTTTTTAGGTTGTTTGTTTAACCTAATTTTTCTCTTATTTCCTCTGTTCTTCAGGTGTTTGGGATTTTTTGTTTATTTGTGCATTTTTATCTGGGTTTTTAGTTCTTTATGGGGTGGCTGCTCTTGTTTGGCTTTGTATTTTTTCTGATTACTTTTTTGTTATGTTAATCTAAATTTCAGGTTGCTACTGCTGTCTTCTAGGGATTTCTGCAGCTAATAGGTTTTCTTTAAACAGCTGATACATGCAAAATTTGACATCCATTTTCAAAATGGAGGCATCTTTTTTTCATTTAATGACAAATTACTGTCTATTTCTTTTCTGTGATCTCACTCTCAAGGAATTGCTAATAATAAGGAATTGTCACATCATGCATCTGACATATGTCAAGAATAATGGTAAAGGAGATAATTGTTTATCATTGTAATCATTCAACTTCCAGCATGAAAAAAAAATTGTATATAAGTGGTATTTGTCATTAATACCAGTATACAAGACATCTCCATGGTGACAAAACAGTCATTTTGGCTGGCACTAAAACACATATATTTTGTTTGGTACCCAAAATAACTCCAAATAAAGCACAAAACGAGCCAGTTTTCCAGATTTCAATGCAAAATGAGGTATTACAGAGCAGCTGCTCGGTTGCTTTCTTTAGATATGGCAAACTTTTCTGAGGATGAAGACTTTTTTAGAAGAAATGTAAATATGTAGTATAAATCTGTAGGTATTACTATATAGAACTAATGCAAGAGGTTATTCATCAAAATGTGCTTCTTTCTAACGGCCATCCTCCATACTGCAATGACAATTATCAGTCTTTGGTGAACATCAAAGAAATAAAGCACAGAATACAAGCACTGTAGATCAAAGAAGGGAAAACATACCTTTCAAAATGAGCACTTGACAGAAATAATGAATATTTGAACTTGAAGACTGAATTAGACTGTTGAGCTAACTTAATGGCTACTGACTTGCATTGTTATATAAGATCGAGATTTTGTAGTTGTTTTGAATTCCTATACTCTTGGCAGACTCTGCTGGAAGTTACCATAAAAATGTTATTCTCTCTCTTTAAAAATTAGCTGATATTGCTCACAGATTTTCTTCTCTCATAAAAAGCAACACGAATTCATAAGGTAGGGGTGAGAAATGACTTTTGCTTTGGGAAAAATTGCAGTTTAAGAGGTAGTGGAAAAGCTCAGGACTTCACTTAAAATAAATCAGCATTCTGAGTTTATGGCTCAGAGCAGTGAAAACTTTCCATGATACATTGTATACCTTAGCGATAGATTTATTTTGCTTTTTGAACAGATTTTTCAGATCTGTCTAAAAAGTGCACGGAAGGGAACTTGCACATATGATCATCTGTGTAAGCTGGATGAATTGGAGCAGTCCACAGTTCTGCAGAATTTATCTTGTTTGATGTGACCATAAGGGAAAAAAAAATCTATAATTCTAGACTAGATAGATATACCTATGATATTTAGATTTATGAAACCTGAAACATCACAGCTATTGTTTATGCTGGAGTTGAATCTGGTGAAGGATGTCAAATGCCATGAGAAGGGTTTCTACAGGTACATGAGCAGCAAAAGGAAGACAAGTGAAATCAGGAGCCTGATGATGATTGGGGAAGGGGCGCTGGTGATAGATAGTATGGAGAAGGTTGAAGTACTGAATGCATTCTTTGCCTCAGTCTTTACTTGTAAAAAAGCCTTCAGAAATACCTGCTGGGAACCAGGGGGTAAATCTGGAGCAGGAAAGGTGTACCCTTAGTAGAAGAGTATCAGCTCAGGGAATACTTAAGTAATCTGGATATACATAAGACCATGAGCAGTGATGGGATGCATCCATTAAAGCTGACTGGAGGCAGCTGATGTCATTGCAAGTCAGCATTAATTCACAAGGGGAAGTCAGTTGTTAGTAGCCTGATAACATTCTATGATGGAGTGTCTGGCTTGGTGGACGAAGGGAGAGGAGTGGATTTTCTCAGTTTTGATTTCAGTAAGTTGTTCAACACTCTATCCCATAATATTTTCATAAAGAAGCTGTGGAAGTGTGGGCTGGATTAGCAGACAGTGGGGGGGCTTAAGAATGGGTTACTGGTCAAGCCCAGAGGGTTGTGACCAGTGGCTGAAGTCTAGTTGGAGACTAGGTGTATCTCATGGGTCAATACTGAATCCAATCCAGTTCAGCATGGTCTGGATGATTGGTTAACTGCAAATGAGCAGTAAAATCTTTCCTTTATTCATTACTTTTTTCATCTTATGGTGTTTGGACAAATACCGTTTTGTGCTTACTTAGCTTTGTGATACAATGGATGCCATAAAGTTAAGAAAAATATAGTTTATTGTCTTTTGATTCAGATATGTTCTGTCATTTATATAGGCTGAGACGGGAAAGCAAACATATCTGACAAAGTATTTCAGACAATCGAGAGCAAAGACAACACAGACTTGACTGCTCCCTAAAATATTGGAGATTATTCTTAGCCTTTAAAGATTCACTTTTATTTTTAGATGTATATGGTGTTTCCCTTTCCTTTTCCTTTTTCCCTTTTGCTTTGTTTTTTTCCTTTATTGTGTGGTCATACAGTGATTTTGCTTGAGCTCATAATGAAGTGCTTGTGATCAGCACTAAAAAAGGTCTACTGGTTGAGTCTTTAAATGCAAAACTTGTGATGAGAATAAACTTCAAGGTCTCAGAATGCACTTATCAGATCTACTGTATGAATAAGTGTCAGGTCCCAGAGCAGATTGCATAAATCTTTCTGGTTGAGCTTGGTGAGTGCAAAGCTTAATACCCACAGGCTTGCAATCTTTTTGAAGGTGATTATAATTCAGCACCAGCTTTGCATCCTCGACGAAGAGTCCCCTTGAACACAAAGTATGTTACATGCTTGTGTGCTAGTGATCAAAATACCCAAAAGGTTGCCTGTCTTGCAATTCTTAAACTTGCAAAATGATGTGAAAATGCTACAGTCACTCAACTAAGCTGTAAATTCAGTTATTGTAGATTGGCACAGTTCTACCTTATATGCCAAAAACTAATTTCAGTCATAGTATTTTTTTTTTTTTTTACTATACTCCATGGTGCAGCGTAACTCAGAGATTTACTGAAAGTTTAAAAATGGTACGTTTAAGATTTTGTGACATTTTTTTCTTATTTGCATCTTCAGGTAACAATTACTTCTTGAGGAAGCACATATGTACCTACTTTTCCAAGTAAATATAGGCGGTAGATGTTCATCCATTATTGTTTAGGATAAAGTTGCAGTCGTACTATACAGAGTTTGAAGATTTAGTTGTTGATAAGGAGCAATGTATTGTTTTATGATCTGTTTGTTTTGACTCTTCATTTAGTTAATGGTCCCAAGCTTTTCAGTTTCACAATTCTACTAAAAATTTTTATTCTGTTTTTTTAAATTTGCTGTGAATTATAAGTTTTGTAATATCAATTGTCTCCAACCTCTTACTACCAAAATACTGAAGGTAACAGATAATAGAGCTTGTTATTGTAACAGTCTATTAAAACCACTCTTAAAACTCTATTAACCTCGTACAAAATATTTTCTTTATTAAACCAAGGTACAGTGTGATCTCAAATGTTAAAGAATATACTGCTGGAAAATTCCTCCTACTTTTAAGAGTGTAGCATAAATCAAAGCATAGCTCAAAAAAATTCATAACATTCTTGTAGTATTTCTTTTTCTTTGTTTTTTGGTGATTACAAAGTAACAAACTAATTTGCAAAATTCACTGATTCACATGAAGTCATGCTTCCAGTCCTTGATCAAACATATTTTAAGCCTACTTTAGCTAAACAATTTCATCTTCCCTTGGCAAAGTAAAGTTTTAAGATCACTTTGTTTCAACCTCAGTAGTTTCCTAGAAAAGGAATATAAGCTTTTTTGCTTGGAAAACAAGTCCATTCATCATTTCTTTATCCTCTTGGGAGGTATTACAGAACACTTCTTCCCTGGCTTTGCAGTTTCATCCAAAACATTATCTATAAAGTCAAATGAAGAGCAAAATTTGTTATAAATATGTAGGCTTAAACTGGTTTATCAGATCCCATTTGGGATGCTGTAAGGAAGTTCCAGCAAAGTTTATCATAGTTTTCACTCTTGTGTTTGTACTTCAATCAGTTTAAATAATAGTTATACTGGGATAACACCAGTCAAACCAGGGGCTGTAGTAAGATCACTGTTGTCATAAAAAACCCTACCTATTACTGAGTCTGTTAGAGCAGTAAAGCTTCTGAAGTCCTGATACCACTATGGACGTCATGTTGTTCTCATGCTTAATGAGAAGACTGTATTTCAACCTAACCAGCAGCATGGAATAAGTCAGTAATAATCAAAATCTTTCACTGTCTCTGTTTCCCTAAATTTCTAAAGTTATCTGAGGTGATATTCAAAGCCAAAGGATATTTTCCTAGGCAGATTCATTATATTCAACTGCAGGAAACTATGATCTGTACAAAGTAAGATATTTTGGGTTTTCTGTCTTTTGGGCAGATATTTTTCCCTCCTTCAAGTTAGTTTATACTGTCAAACTTCCACAATCAAGGATTTTAAATGTTCTTTTGTTTGCCAAAGGTGAAACTCTTTCTCCTAAATGTGAGGAAACTGTATTGTAGTTACCAGGACTGCCAAGCATGTAAAATTATGATTTTGAAAACAAATGAATGCCATTCTTGTATGCAAATTTTTATGTTCTGCTGCTTTTTTGAAAATACTTTTATTACATAGGCTAGTTTGTCTCAAGGAGAAACATAAAAATATACCACAGATTTTTAAAAAATTAAAATTCCCCATGATAAGGAAAAATGAAAAAGCCGGACCAGAGAAATACATTGATGTAACAGCCACTTATAAAAAAATTGTGATGAAATGCTAGTCTCTTGAGTCCACTGCTATGCTGGCTGTACCACAGTATTCAGGAATAATTATGGGGAAGACAGTGAAATCCTTTTTCAGGTACTTTTTTTTCCCCTTTTTTTTTTATATGCATAAAGTGTAACCATTTTGCAATGGAGGCTCAGGCAACCAAGGCCCCTTTTCATGGAAATTAGATGCTCACTTGACAGTAGTGTCCTTAGAAATGTGAACTTAGATGCACTCTGGTGAGTTAGTAGTTCCTAAGGTCACACAGGGAAGCAGAACTGAAGGTGCTTGCTGTTTCTGAACAGTCTATGGAGTGAGACATGATTCTTACGCATAGCTGTATTGGCTCTGAATATCTAACTTCTACCTGAACAACACTTTATTTTACCCAATATTTGTCTCGGTTTCTCATCTAGTCAGTTAATGAGATAAGAATCTCATGTATTTCCCTATTTCCCAATTCTGCATAATGTTGCTACTTCCTCTGTTGTGCCTTCAGATGCTATTGTTTATGACAAATCTTATTATCAGTTTTATGGCCAGGTTTTGAAGAGTCTGTCAAAATGTTAGGAAAAGAAACATTAGCAATATGATCTGAAACTGCATTCTCTTTTGAAACACTTGGCACTTCACATCAGAAAGTTAGTAGTATTCTCTGTTTATTTTCATAAATATTTTTAAAACATCTCCTCCTTTGAGAATGGCCATCAGTATATTTTTTCCCCAGCTGGAGGTGGTGTCAGTAAAAGCATAGCACATTTACAGCTAGTGACAAGTTCTTGACTGACTGTAGCCAGCAAGGGGTGCTTACGAATGCAACAGTCAAACTCTTTTCCTGAGAGACTGTGCTTTTGCTTTACAAGGTCCAGCTTCTACTGACTTAGTGATCAATTTGATATCTTGTTTCAGAATCTCTGTTTTGAACAGGTACATTAGACAACATCAAACTAGCCCCCTCCAAGAAAGCTTGTTATGTATGAATATCCTTGACCCTATGTGAGATGTTATGAATCTGGTTCAGGTAGCATTTTTGTCGTGTTGTGAGGGCAAAACTGTAGTTGAACTTAAAATTCCTGCTGGTTCTTGGAGCATAGGTAATGTACTGCTACTGAGAAAAACACAGAGGGAAAGGCAAAAGGGAATAAATCCCACTGCTTGAAGCTCCTGGGTCCTTAAAGCATACATATTGGTTTGGCTTTGGGTTTTGTGGGGCTGTTTGTTTTGGTTCGGTTTGGTTTTTTTTTAAATAAATGGAATATTTTTCATGTTTTATAAGAACATTTTGCAGCAAAATGCACTCTTCTTTCCCATCTAACTGATAACTTTTTTTACTAGCATTTGCCCTTACGATAGCGGAATCTAACAGATGAAAGAATAAAATCCACAGTGTGCACAGATGAAAATCCATGCTGATTCACCTGTATGTTACCAAATTAACACCTGCTCACCATAATCCTTCACCACAATAGCCTCTTATCTAACTACATATGTCCTCTTGTTGCTATCTCTGTGAATTTGTCTGCCTTCTTTAAGCTACCTTAAATGATAACAGTGATTTCAGCTGGAGTGTTTATCTCAAAAGACACTTTTCAAATTGTGTTCAGCATTAAAAAAAAAAAAATCTTTTTAGTGATCCTGATTCCTATACTTAGACTGCATTTTTTAGATAGGAACCAGATTTATTTTCTGATTTAATACAAAAATACCAGGAACAGTGTTTCCTTACAGTATTAGTGATGATACGCATTTATCTAAATTTATAGGTAAGAGAAAAGTATATACCTGTGTCTGGTGAACACAGACATCTGGTATACACAGATATAAATGTATTTCTGTGGCAGTCCTTCTGTCCTGATTTTGGTAGGCTGAAGATACCGCTTCAGGTAAATGTGATGAGTTGGAACAATCAGGACTGGATTTTGAATATTTAAGTTGAGAATCTTCAGTGACTATAGTAAATATTTTTTCACTGTGTTAGAGAAAAGTATTTTTATGTAGCTATTAGTTAAATTCAAAGGTGAATGTTACTAAAAATTGCATAACACTTTCTTATGACAATATGGGAATAAAAATCTCTTTGGTGACTTCCGTATATTTGGTCCGTATCAAAACAAAATAACTGGTAAAAATAATCGCTGTGACTGCAAATACTGGTTGATATCTATACTACTTCCTGACGTATTTTACTGAAATTGCATTGGGTTAAATTGAAACCAACCCATTATATTTTACAAGGTTTGACTGTTAAAAATAGGGAAAATTATAAAGCTTTTGGCTTTTAAAACACAAAGATGGGCATTGTCAATATGCCTAAAACTCAGATTTTAAAATAATTTAAAAGACATGCAGATGAGGGTAGCAAAAGTGTTAAATATTATTTGGTTTTGTTGGATGATTAAGATGCAATGAATTTTTAGTGAGAAGTAAATTCTCCTGCTTCTACTTGATGGCTTGAAAATGATGAGTACTAGTGAGGACGTAGAAAAAATGGGTTGGAACCAGTCAGGCAGCAATTCTAATAAGCACGTGGGTCTAAGGCTTCCTATGAGTAGATTTCTTGTGACAAGTTATAAACATGACTTAACATGGCAGACCTTGACGATATCAAGAACAAAGACTGTGAAGTGTGATTGTTGTGAACAGGTTCACCTGCTTCTGTAGCAATACTGAAACAGCAGGCATCAAGGAATGTTCAGTACAATTACCATATCAGCCTGAAGGATCCTTCATATGTATCTCTGCTTCTTATTATCCAAAATAGAGCATACTCACTATATTTTTCTGTGATTAAGTGATTCATTTCCTACAGATGCACAGTGAGCTCCACTTCTGAATTAATTAGTGTATCTATATATGTGTGTTGTCTCTACAAAAACAATTCTGTTGGTCAAAAATTATAGGAGTCCTAAAGTTTTTCCCTAATCTGAAATTAATACCTAGTGTTGTTTTATTCACCCCAAAAAACAGATGGAACAAGACAATGACTAATACCATCTGAAGTTCTCAGTGTTTAGGCTTTGGTGAAAGTACAGGCAGCATAAAGTCTAGGGGTAAGAATCTATAGCTGAGAATACTGTATCAATAACCCCAGAATTCAAGTTGTCATCATTAACCTTGACAATGTAAACATGATCCCACCACTGCCTATTCTCCCCTAGTCTGTCCTGTTTCTATTTTTGAGGTATGTAAACTTTAATGGCAGTAAAGAACATTTTCCTTTGATTATAGGAGTAGGTGTCTTTATCTTTCCAGCACATAGTGAGTATTGTTGTGGTTTAGGAATCAAACTTCCCAATCCTGTGCCCCCACTGAGACTCTCCAAACCATATGCTGCTCTGTTGCTCCTTGCTTTGCCTTCACCCTTCCCCCTGTGGCAGGCTGGAGAGGAGACTTGGAGGTCCAGAAGGGAAAGATCACAGGCTGAGATAAGGACAATATTTTGGAAACACCCATGGAACAAGAAAACACCTAATAACAGCAACAATACTAATGACGGAGGGTACAAGAAAGAGCAGGTTCACGTGGGAAGCCCAGGACAACACACAACACCAGACAGCTCCCTCTGCCACATTTACTCGACAGGACAAGAATCCCTTCTCCTCAGAAGAGAGTCCTTTTTCCCCGCCCCCAGCAATGCTATGAGGTGGTATAGAATAACCTCTGGGTAGCAGTCATGCCCCCCTCCCAGCAACTGTAGTAATTAACCCTGTCCTTTCCAGAACCGGGAAGGGCATTCAATGGGAAATATGGGGAAAAAGCAGAGGAAAGCATTCTGTATATGGCTGGAGGAACACCTACCACTTGCCATGCAGCTCGTGTTTGGCAGGCTAACACGTCTCCTTCAGATTGTCACATCCTTACCTGAGCAGCCTCCAGACCTTTGTCTATACATTCTGGTCCCAAAGCATGTTGTGCTATGTGGCTTTGGAATCACAGACCTTAAGTCACTGTCCTCTTTGTGAAAATATGAGTGTTCTTCTGGAAAAATAGAGGTGTATATAGAGTAGTCCAATTGGCAAAATGGAATTTCGCTTCTAATTATGTTCTGATTTCTATGCTGTTTCACGTATCAAGCTGAAACACTGAAATAGTTATCAGGTAAGTTTGGAGATGAATTGTGAAAGTACCATGTTACGATTTCAGTTTTTAAAACTATATAATAATAACTTAAAATAAATTATCATCTCCTCCAATTAAGGTATGTTCATTGCTTTTTCAGATCCCCAAAAAGTATACTATACTTTTGTCCTCTAATTAAAAGAGAAAAATACTGCTCAGTTTTAATTTATGAAAGGATGCACTGGAGGCAAGCATAGGAAGCATGTGCACTGCAAAGCACACTCTTTTTCACCTTAAATTTTCAAATACGCTTACTCAGGCATACTGCAAAAAATCGACTTTCATTGTAGCCTGTGGTATTTTGACATGCAGAACATCGCTAAGTAGGACCTCACAAGATCAGTCTCAGGAGGAGAAAAAGAAACCTGAAAATACTGTTGGACACTACCTAATAAAAGGCTCCTACAATATTCTTGGTAAGACAAATTAGAATATCCAGTGATGGGTTGTGACAAAAATTTATATATTTAGCAGTTTTTAAACAACAGCAGTTGATTTCGCAACAGAAGGATAAAGAAGGTCTCCATCTGCAGAAGACACTGTCTATACTGAACGCTTCAAAAGAATCATTACAAGTTTATCTTAAGAAAAATATTTTTGTGGTTAGAAGATAGACTAATTATATGTATATCTATGTATTTATATGTAATTCTCTGTATATATGCTTCAGTGCCATGATTTAACCCCAGCTAGCAACTAAGCACCGTTCAGCTCTTGCTCATCCCCCTCAACAGCAGGATCAGAGAGAGAATTGAAAGATTAGTAGGAATATGTAGGAATATGTATGAATTTCTTTTAAATAATATTAAAAAGTTTTCAAAAGACCATTTTTAAACATACTTTCCAAGATTTCCCACTTTCTTTTCGTATCTCTGCAATACAATATGATTACGAACCGAAGTAAATGTTAGAGAGTGCAGGGCCATAATTTTGCATCTTCTAGCTCACAGAGTATGTATTGATTGTTTTCACATTAGGTGCTCTGACTCCAACACCATTAAAGGATTAATGTATATTCGTAAAATTTCATTTTCCATTATAGCCAATCAACAAGCACAGGCTCTCTAGATGTAGTACCTAAGACTGGTACAGCATATTTCAGGCAATAAACTGCAAATTTTATATCATCGTATTATTTTACTCTTCAAAAATCACTCAGATATTCTCAATATAGTTGACTTAGAAGTATGTACATTTGTTAGATTCCTACTATACCATGGTCCTGAGGCAAAGATTTCATGAGAGTAAGAATTTTTCTTGGAAGTGGGCAATTAGCTAAGGAAAAAGGAATCAATTTCTTATCACTTAGCCAGAGTCATAGAAGTTACTGTAATCTCTCATATCTATTTTTCATTTAAGTCTCCAAGTTATTTGCTAAGCATGAAGAGAAGAAAAAAAGGAAAAAAAAGTTAAATCCACTGAGTATCTTGTATCAATGACAAAACTTCTGCTTGCTGAAGAAACAGGATTAGCACTTCTAAAGAAAAAAAAAATTGCACCAAAATCCAGCCTGTCTACTAAATAGCTGGCCACTGCTATCTAAATAAAGAATAATATTTACATTAAGCACCTGAACTTCTCACAGAGTGGACTGAGTTCATTTAAGAAGATGATGGATGAGAGTTATGTATTTGGGAAAGATAAATTTACTGTGATGTGTTACATATGTGTGTATGTCAGTGGAAAATGCACATATGTATATACATTTCATGTAAATATATGAATTATATTAAATATAATATAAAGCTACAGGTAATTAGAACCATTGGAACTCTTAATTTCCAGTAATGGAGTTTTGGTGCAGTTGGCTTATGAAGCTCGCATTTGAAGGAATATTCAGTCTAATTCATTTTAGGCAACGTGTCTTAAGCCCTCCTTCTGCAAGTTGCAATAATATGGGTAATCTCTTATCCCTGCAAAGAAATGCGTCCAATAATTTGCCATATTGCATGTCATCTAAGCTATCTGGAGCTATTTTGTAAACACTATTTCACAGAACCCTAAACCACAAAATATAAGAAACATAATAAGCCCTTTCCTATCGTGATATCATCCTGCATTTATTTCAAAGTAGTTCAATTTGTCTAGCAGATTATTAATTGTGGGAACAAGTGCATATGCCTTAATCTGTTTATAAACTGTCCTAAGCATAGTTATTTTGAGTAATTAGGATAAGTAATAAATACCTTAGGATATCACTTCAATAATGTAGCCTATTGAAAATTACAAGTTATTGAAGTAGAAGTCAACATAATAATTTGAAATACACCAAAGTACATTCACACAGGTATTACTGTGGGGCAATGAAATATTTTATTTTGGTAAAAAGTTAACAGCGAAAAGGATTATGTACAATAAGTCACATTATGAGTGAACTGATATATTTAGCAAGCTTTTTAAGGTTTTCTGTTTAAAACAGGAGTTTAAATGGTTTGCCTACCAACCAAGCATTTTATAATAAAGAACTCTCACATTCTAAATTTTCATATGTCTCTTTCTCAATAGAGATAAATTGTATGTATATTTCATTGTATTAAACTTTCGATATCTGGATTCCATTGAAACATAAATTATTAATCACACCAAATGTATTACAGAATTTGCTTCAGTCATTTGAAATAAAATCAAAAATGTTAGGTGAGAAACCTGAGAAATACTCAACAAATAAAACTGCATCGTTGTATTCTACTCAATACATGTTTTCATGCAGAATTGAGTTTGGAGAAGCATTTCATAATTCATTGTTGGAAAAACCCTTGCTGGTTTAGTCAAGCAAGACAATTACCCCCAAAGCCCACAAGATTTATAATGCTTAGAAAACAAAAAGAAAAAAATGGCAACAAAAGATAAGGGCAATTCAAAACCTAATGAGACATTTTAGGCCTCATTTACATCTCTAACCTGATGCAATTCTTCAAAATGTTTTTCTTACAAATTTGCATACTAAAAGCTTATTGTTCCTTAACCAAAATGATGATGAAATTTCCCACACTATACTAAAGTTAGCATTAGTTTAACAGCTATTTATAGTCACTTCTAGATGGTGACTAGTGTATCATTTTTAAACTCACATCTCTGTTAGAGCTGATATTGCAACCAAATACTTTTTGCTTGATATATGATCCCTATAAATTTAGAACAGATTTTACAGATCATTACTACAAAGCATGATAATTTTATCAGTGAACAGCCTTTTTTGCTAGACAAGTCTACTTTTTTTAAATTAAATGTAAATTTTAAAAATTCCAAGTATGTGGATAAATGTCTTTTGATTGTATAAGCATCATCTGGTGAATAGTGTATATCTGGAGTTGCAAAAGGCTTTCAACAACAACCCCTTGTCAAAGGCTTTTAGGGAAATCAAGCTGCCGTGACATAAGGAAGGTCCTTGCACAGATAACTGGTTGGTAGAAAGAAACACCAGGCATATGTTCCCTGTAATCAGTAAAGCAAATTGAAAAACTAAGGTTTCCTTTGCCAGAGGATACCCATCTTATGGGCTATGTATGTCTTTGCAAATGTGTGGTTAAAGGACCAGTCTTCTAGTTCTGTTTATATTTTGGTTTTCAATTGCAATTTGAATTTGAATTGAAATTTGATATTTTCAGAAGTGGAATAAATACTGTTGTTAAAATAACAAGAGGAAACAGGATATCAATTTATTCTTCTTAGCTGCCTATGAATTTCTTTAATCCATTAGATGAAATATTTAGGGCTGAGCTGAGTAATGGAAATATTTAATGGAAAAGAGAAATAACATTAAAATGGAACATTTTATGATGTGTTTAAGAGGACACAAAATTTAGGTGCAAATAACAATGATGAGTGATATCAAATGTTATAAAATGATGAAGGCTATAAAATGCAAGCATGGTATGGATTTAAAATTCCTTTTAAGGCATAGCCTTTACACAGGAAAGTGCTTTTTAGGATAAATGCTTACCTAAGAATTGTTAAATTTTTCATGCACAGCCCTGAAGGGAGAAATCTGTCACCTGAAATTATCTTTGCTTTGTGTGTTTTCACACTTCTGTTAACAGTGAACTGTTAATTGATATGCACAGGAGACACCAAATAAAGCAAGGTTTTGGACAACATGCTGCCACTTTATGGATTAAAAAGCTTGCAAGGTTTCCTCCAATAACTGATAATAAGTAACTTTTGCTTTTATATTAGCTTTTTGCATCATGCTTTGAATACATCAAAACAGTTGATCAGTTTTAGACAAATAAAGCAGAGGAAGAGGAATCTGAAATAATTTTCTTGAAAGTCCCCTGAAAATAGATGTTTAGTAGAGGGGAAAGATCCAAAATTATATCCTAGTTCTGCAGAAGGAGTAAAATGAATTTAACTATATTGTAATTCCGTAGATATTAGACAGTTAGAATGAAGTCACATAAATCTTTTTATAAAGGTGCTGTTTATGGAAGTATCTGTTTCCTAAACAAATGAGACTACAAGTTTTCAGATGCCTGTTGCTTACTACCCAGTAACATTAGGATCTTAGAAACCTATGCAAGCTTAATCTGAGCCCTTTGACAGGTGTGATTGCTATCCTAGGTGGATGTAGTATAAATAGGTGAATATATAATTTTGTCTAACACTTCCTGAAGCATATTTATCAAACTACAGCATGTTAAAGTGTTAGACCAAGGTCTACAAAAAGAGACCCAAATTATTCCTTAGAAAAAAATTAGGCTTCTTTTTCCAATACCTATTTCAGAAATTCCTCTCTTAGTTACTGCCTGACTCTGGAGGCACCTTAATTCCAAATACCCTGTGTTTTTGACCTAAAATGACAACAGCCCATATTTCTTTGCATGAAAAAAATGCCTTGATCTTGGCAACTGAGTAATGTTACATCTAGCTAATTCCTAGGCATTTCTAGGGAGTCTGTGGTTTTATCCAAGGCCAAGAATGCAATCAGTCCAGCAAAGCTTCTAGGGTTACATCTGCCTTCTTAAAGAATACTGCAGATACTACATGCTATTTCTGGATTGAGATGCATAATTAAAAATTCTTCATCTCTTCCTGAAATTATGTGCTGTGCAGAGTAGAATTCAAGATTCCTTGAGCCATCAAAATGGCAAAAAAACCCTACCAACCTTAAATTTATAGCCTCAAAGCAAAAACAGTACTGCTGGAAAAACAAAAAAAGGCTTGGCATTTACCACTCTTGTTTTGCTATGTAATAACCACATTAAAGTACTACATGTCAGCACCTTTACATTCCCTGTTTCCTCCCTCTCCCCAGGGCAATTCCCCTGAATAAACAGACACACTTTTTTCTTACCAGAACATGCATTAAACAGAAGAGAAGTGTGTCCTCTTGAAATAGTACTGCAAATGAAAAAAGAAAAAAAAAAAAAAGAAAAAAAAAACTGTCCTCTTCCTCAGTTTTGGGAAAAAAATGGTTTATGGCCTCAAGTTTTAAAGATGTTATCAGAGATAAGATGCCAAGTTGAAGGAGGAACTTCATTATATTCCTATGGTCTGAGATTTTAGGCCTCAAAGAGACACTTCAAACAGTTTGTCTTAGCTATTGCCCATTATCTGTCTGTAAATACCTGCACATAGATCCCTAAGTAATTCCCAGCTCAGTCTTACTTGTGTTGTGCTTTGTTTTAAGAACCAAACTTCAGCATCCTGTATCAGAAGGATTTCTGATCCCACTACAAGGAGGTCTGAGTTCCATACTGCAGAGCAGTTGTCTAAGCATTAAGTATACATTGTTTAACTTTCAGCTTTGTTAATCTCGTCTAGCTTTTTTGTTGATCAATCATCATTGTGAAAATATAATAAAGATTTTTCATCACTAGTAGTAAGAACCCTGTCCACTGCAGGAAAGTTTCCCACGTGTTGTGGCAGGCAAACATACCTTCTGTAGGGATGTTTAAAAATCTTACTGGCTTCACTTACATGACAATGACCTTTTGTTATTCTCATGCTTTATAAACCTCTCTGTCATAGTTATTTTCAGTAGTTCTTCACTCTTCTGTTTCTCTCGTCACCGACTACATTGATGTTGGCCTACAGAACTCAAGTTATTTTCTGCCCATATGGTCTCAGTGAGTTAATACATTTCTAGATTGTTGTACGTCACTGCTGACCACTCTTAAATATTTTCTTGTGCATTTCCATCTGGAAGTCAACATCTCACCTCCTGTCTTTCTAATATCTTTTTGTAGTAATTGCATAGATTCCTCAGAGCACAGGGAAAATTGAAATTGCCGCTTTTTAAATTCTGTTTCTTTTGCTTTTCCTCTTTCTGCAGCACTGGCAGCTACTGCATTATTGTCCCAGACATTTTTTTTTTTTTAATTTGAATTGCATGTGTTAATCAATTAGCATTAATATTTCAAATTAATAAAAAAAGTCTAAAGCTGTATTTTCCTTTAAAAATTGTTTTTATTATTGCAAGGTGTTGGATGATTGAGAGAGGACAAACCTGTATGTAGGAATCTATATTTGTTTCACAAATGTAAACATTTCTCATTTATAAATAATATAGGTTCTTCACAGTTTAGTCTTCCTTGGTTTTGGTAGTAATATTTTAATATTTTTCCTATTTAAACAAAGTAATTATTTTTAGTATTTCAGTATCTTATCATTCTCTTAATTTGGGATACCGAAGAACCAAGCAGCTCTACTTTCCCCCTTTAAATAAATTTGTCACAATGCATCATCTCTAAATTGCAGTAGGGCTCTTTTCAAGGATTCCAAAACATAATAGAACTTTGGTAAAGGCCTTTGTGACAATAAGATGGCTCTTTAAGCATGGCCCTTTCAATGTTTTATTGGTTATTCTCACTATAATTTATTAATTACCTTTCTCTTTCTTATTTATTAATGATTAATTTTTAAATACAGACCAACATTTTTGTCTTATCCAAATCAAGAAATCGTAAGAAAAATATTGGTGGAAATTATTCATAATAATAGAGATTTATCTATAATTTTATTTGCTTTTTGACATTCAAAAAATTAAATGTGTTTAGATAGGTATCTATTTTTTTTCCCATTGTTTGCATTTCCAGCATTCTAATACTTAAAAAGTGCACAAGGGTAGAGTTAATGCATCAAGTCTCATCATTTGTCTATTGCGACTATGAAACCAGACTAGCTAACCCAGGAGAGTGGCTGCCCTGCTTCTTTTGTCACCAGAGAAGTGTTGTGCTGTAAGCAGCAGCAGTTAATGTACTGTGCAGGTGTGCTATTGTGTGACAGTGCACACTGCTCCCACTGCAATGGGAAGTGCCTCCTTTTCCCTTCCCCAATCCCAACCCCATGCTCCAAATTTATCAGTGGCTAATTTAAACTCTGAAGATATTTTTGAGACTTTTCTTAAGCCTGGCAAACGCTGAAGTTAAAACAAGGATCTCTTATATCCTTCTTATCTACGGATGGTATATCAACCTTTTAAATCCGTTAGCAACCAGCATAAACTGAGTTGTCTCAGCCTGCCATAAATTGTACTATGAGATCCACAGCAGGATGAGTACTGGAGAAATGCAAAGATCACAGTTACTCATATCCATGTTCTTTAGACACAGATGAAGGTTTTTAGCTTTCAAAACCTTTAGTAAACCCTGTAATTTTAAGGATTATTTTAAAATTATTCTGGTAACACAAACCAGTTGTAGATAATGATTAAATTTATAATCTTCACATGTTATAAATTGTGAGGACATGATCCCACAAAAGTACACTTTGAAGAGTTTTTCAAAATGTTTCTGTGATTTTTTTGGGGGGTGTCAAATATCTATTCTACATAAATTTTTCTACAAAAGCGAGCTAAACTTAGGATTAAATACATCAAGCTATTGTGTATTGCACATCAAATCACAACATATCTAGCTATTGCTTAGTATTACTACGAAGTCCATTTTAGAAATTTATTGTTCCCTTATGAAAAATAAACTCTTCTAGGTATATTTATGGCTTTGTATCAAAGTCCTTAACAGAAGATAAGGTGAATTGCATAGTAATTTATAAGTGAGCTGAAAAAATAAGCCAGAAAAATCAAAAAAGCATTTATATTCCACAAAGCAGAATCAATAAAATATAGAATATAATCTTGACTTTTTTATTCTTGACAGTTCTAACAAGTACCTTGACTCTGGTAAAGCATAAGCCTCTGAAGGTAATACAGAAATTTAAAAAGCAGGTGCAAATGAAGATGCACCAAACATTTTTAGAGGAAGTTTGTATCTTTCAGGAGTTGCTACTTAAAAAAAAAAAAAAAAGGCAGCTATGACAAGATCAGTAAATAGGACAACCTAACAGGCAATGATACTGGATAAAATTAGCACTTAGAAAAGAGAGGGACCAGGGTATCTGCTGCATTGCTGAAAATAACATGTAGATGGCTCAGCCTGTAGTCTTTCCCAGAATATGCATTACTATATCTTTTACCCCAATTCTCTTTTAAAAATACCACCTTCCCTTTCCTTCTGCCAGCACAGTGATGAACTATTTGTAGATGTTGTGAAAGATACAGCACTATGGAGTTGCTAAGATCTAAATCACTTTAGTGGTGAAAAGAAATGTTTCTAGTATTATTGTAAAATCTTATCCTTCTGTCAGCAAAATGAAAAGAACAATAATTTTTTATGCCACAAAGCCATATTTTCAACTGTTTTTTTCTGGTATTACATCTAGACTGATGAATAAGTGATAGACGGCATTAGAGCCCTTACATATAATACTCAAAACTTTCATATATAACCAGCACCAAACAAGCTAAAATTAGAAGTATAAACTGTCAAGTGATTTCTGAAGAATGGGAGGAGAAAAGGGTTTGGTTTCATAGAAAGAAGTGTGAATACTATAATTCTGCTTATCACATCAGAAAACCGCCTGTACACCGTACTAGGCACAACTAGGCAAGGTGTCAAACAGTGCAGGAACATGGGCAATAAACATCCCATGTCTCTTTCTACCCACTGGTCTGTGACTCCTCCTGCATCCTGAGATGTACGTTGTTACATCTGGCTCTCCTATTTGAATGTACGCACAATGGATGTTATAAATGTTGCCTTCTCTAGTGCAATACAAGGGCTTTTTGGGCAGTTGCTAGCCATATGTTCTCAAATAAAAATCTTTTCCAGTGTACTAGGGAAGTCAGTTTGACTCTTTTTCAAAATTAGTATGTAGCTGCCAAATTTTGCATGGTATTTATCATTCATTTTTGTCACATCTCTAATTCTATTTCATAGGAATCCTGGAAATATTATCTTTGAGTAGTGCAAAAATTAATTCTGACTCCCACTTTCTTAGCATATTTTTATTATAGTTAAATGACATATTAAAAAGGACATCTTTACTTTTTTTATTTTATTACATTTGGCTCAAATGAAGATGTAAATGTACTTAGCGCACAATAACTTACAAATATGAAGATCTAGCCGGTTTGAATAGGCAGAGTAGCATTTTGGAATCAATCATTCCTCATAATTTAAAGAAATCTGGTTTAGGGGACAACTGTTTACTGTTATCCTTTACTTCATTCAGTGACCTGGAGTATGTTTTCTGCTTGCTGATTTTTGCTTATTGGGAGAGGGTTTGTGATGTTTTGATCACTTCACAAGGAATTAGACTGAAAAATCACAAATTTATTTATCATAATCTGCTAAATAGCTCTCAGGTGGCCATGTCTTCTGTTAACTGGTTTTGACTTTGTATTTGCTTATTTTATGTACATGCAGTTACTAGAATACTACATAGGCATGCAAGGTTCAAGCACCAAAATAATTTTGCAGAATTAAGGCCTTGGCTATGGAAAATTCCATCTTCCATTGCTCCAACAGAAACTGTGCTGTGTAATGAAATTGTATTATGGTGGGCAGAATCACGTGTGCTCTAATGGAATTGTTGTTACAAAGGAAGAGTATCCAACAGCGTGATTTGCATCATGCTGTGTGAGCCGCCTACACTTTTCAGCAGTTGGTTCTGTGTCTGTAATTTATTGCTCTAGAAACCATTATAATAATACAAGAAATGCTGCAGCAAGTGTAGAGGAAAGAACACATCACAGTCAGACTGTAATGACTATTTAGACTATTTAAACTCACTCCGCTTGTTTTACATCAGAAAAACAAGTCCTTTTCAATTACCTATTCTAAGCATTTTACGTGGCTTTCTGGTGTCATAGTGGTTGAGCTTAAATACACTATTACACATTTTAAGATGGTTGGTGATCATAACTGCCCAAAAATGCAAAACTAAATATAAAACTGTAAAATCAAAAATTTCCACCTTGAAGAAAAATGATAAAAGGTATGCTATTTCCTGCATAAGAAAATGGTCTCATTCTCACATAAGTACTCTGTAGTGTATGAAAAAAGTCTGGTGTAATCTCTGTACATCAGCTGTAGAATTCATTGTATTTGTCTTTTTAAAAACCGGGACATTTAATATATGAACATTGTGGACTTCTTCATTAGGTGGGAGGGACAGCTTTTTAATTAACTTAAGTATTACAGGGGGGAGGCCCAGTATAAGAAAGAAATGCCTGAGGCTGCTAAGAGTCCTTCAGTGGACCAAACCGGGACTTCCAGCTGGTGGTCCACTTTCACCTTTTCAGTCTTGATGTAAGCACAGGACATTGCCCATAATTTTTGTCCTCTGGAATTTTTATCCTGTGTCTTTCAGCACACAGCTTGCTTCTGTGTTTGTACTGTCCTGCAAAATGGAGAGCAATTTTTGTCAAGATTATTGTCCTTTTATCTTCTGCAGGTTAAAATCAATTTTTGTAACTGCGTATTTCTTCCTCAGGCATCCAAATTCTTGGTTTTGACAGGAGGAAATTACTGTAAACATTGATGTAATGTTCTGATTTCATTCCTTGTCCTTCATTTCTTCTGTTCTTTTCCCTATTTTGCATCTTTTTTCTTAATTTTCTAAAATGCATAATCTAGAGTAAAGGTGACAAAAAGGTTTTGATTCTAGAATCCTTTAAACCTCTTTTGTTGTAGATTTCTATACTGCCCTTTCCACAAAGTTTTCTCTTCTGCCTGTCACTCACTGACTCCACTCCAATGAACATTCCTTTTCTCTTTTGGCAGAGCTCATTTACAAATCCTAAATGTTCCTCTCTGTCAGTTTACCTCTTTGTCTCTTTTATTACCGCTGTTCTTCATTCCCAGAGCTCTTTTCTGTCACATCCTTTGCTTCTAGCCTGTTACTACCTTTCCTTAAGCTATTTCTGCATTTCATTCATATTTAATGTTTCCACAGTTCTAACATCAGTATAGTCACTTCCTTAACCTCCCAGCATAAGTAATTTCTTCTGCCTGAAATACTCTCTTTTTGAAACCACCGATTGCTTTGCTACCATATGCCTACCCTTTTCTTGGGCATGTTAAGCAGCCAATGTACATTTGCTTCCTTATCCTTTACATGCCATGTGAATTTATAGACATCTTCATGGGTTTTTAGCATTCAGTACAAAAACTGGATAGGTACACAGAAGCATGATGTACCACACAAAATGGTATTGTAACAAACCCCCAGGATGGGGAATAACCACATGTTCCTTAGGATGCTGCTTTGGATAATTTTTCCTGGTCTGTTTACAATAAAACAATACACGGCAATGTCATAGATAGGAAGGAATAATTGCTAGCACCAAACTTAATTTAATTTTCCCTGATATAGCCTGATGGAAACAAAATGCTTAAATGCTAAAGCATTTTCACCAATTCAGTAAGCATCTCTTCAGAAGAATAGATACAGTCATCAAGGGACTGACCAGCTAGAAACATCAAGGGCAAAATTATATTTTCATCCTCTCTTTTATTTGGTACTTTGTTTATCTCAGAGTGGTTGTTGGGCTTTTTCCCTGCAGATTTACTTTTTCTGGAAAAAAACCTCATTGAATAGTCTCTTTTCAGCCCTTGAGTGCATATATGGAATTTGAACATATTTTAGTACGAAAAGTTCAAAATAAATGTATATTTAATTTCCATAGACGTATATAGGTATACTTACAGCTTTTAGTTTTCTGATAGAATGTAGTCTGAGTTGTTATTATCTAACTTGAGAGAAAATTCATAAAATAAAATTACTTATGGGTGTGTTGTATTCTTTAACAGAGCCTGGTTTCATAGGAAGTATTTTTCCTTTGAGGAGAGTACAATTAAGCAGCAGTTATGTCACATTTTCCAGAACCACTGGAAAAGTTCAAGAAACTATAAACAATAAAACAGTAGTAAAATTGTTAACATTATCTATAATTAAACAGATTAACAGCCCGCATTTTTATATTGGTTGGGTTTGTTTTGGCTTGTTTTTTTTTTGCCAAAGCATTTACTATTTATTTAGGAAATTGCAACTAATAACAATACAACACGATAGTACTAAGATATTTTTATGACCCTAGAGGTTTGGTTTTTTTGCTCTGTATGTAAATTTTTTAAACACTCTCATAGTTTATTTTTTATTGTCTTAAAATGTGTCACTGGAAATGTTTTCTTTCCTTCTTTAAATCATTTACATATGCTCCATAAACAGGTGCAACAGACAAGCCTGTAATTTTCCAAGCTGTTGTTCAGTCAAATGCATTGCTTGAGCAGAGATGGGCTATTGCATTTCTTTGAATGAAATTATTAAAATCTTATTTTTATGAACTTGTTAAAATTAGAAGACTTGGTTTTCAGCAGTGAAACCTAGCTTAGGATTCTTCTTTGGTGTTTTGCTTCTCTCTCCGTACCAGGGAAAACACTTTTTACTTCTGCAGTGTGATCAAGTAAGATCCTAGATATTTATTTCATATCAGAATTAGCAAGGATTTCACATTTTGTGAGGGCTGCTTAGAGTGTAAAAACATTTGCACAGATCTAGTCTTCACTAGTCACTTTCTTAAGCTGTTCTGAGTCAACCCATGAACTTTTCTTACACATCAAAGCTTATTTCCAACTGGGCATTAAAATCAGCTTAAGCCATAACTGATCCTGCCTGTTGTGGGGCACCATCTGCACCTTTTCTAGTACCTTATTGAACTTCTTTTAAAATTTTTTATCAGTAATTATAAATGTATGTGATATGAAATAGAAAGATTTTAATTTCTCCCTCCCCACCCCTGACTTTCACAGGCTACAAATGATAAAGTGTAACTATGTAACTATCTGATTCCCTATTATTGCTGTGTCTGTTGCAAGTAAAAACATTTTTTACCATGTAGTCCACATCATTTTATAAATCTTATTAATTTATTCTACTACCTCTGAATATTTTCTGCATTTTGCCTTACTATTTTTTTTTCCTTCCTTTCATGACTTAGTTAGATGAGCTCAGCTGCTCTTCCCTCTTGGACATTTCTTTGACTCAGTGTCTGTGCTGCAGCTGCAGACATATGTTCAGAACACTGCCAACGCCATCTCTCCGTTTACACAGCCCTTACTGCTTAACCTGTAGTGCAAAGCACAGGATAGAGCTTATGAACATGAGGGAATTATGCCGTCAGATATCCTTGTGCCTAAGATCAACAGGTGACTTTAGAGCTGTGCAGAGCCCTACTGTGTCTGCTCTCAGTGACTAGAAGGGCATTCCTTCCCTTTTGAAGGAAGCTGACTTGCAGAAATCTGTGTTGACAGTCCTGCTTGAGATGCTAAATGCTGTGTAGTACAGTGCTGTTGTTTAATGGTTTAATCAATGAGTCAGAAACCAAAACAAACCTGTAGTCCCATTCAGAAGTTGCTATGAGAGTAAAAACAGTTTACAAAGGAGTAAATGCTAAATGTATTTCTAATTTAAAGTGACTCACATTTTCATAGGTGGATAATCACCTTAATGACAAAACAATATCATGATACAAGGTCACAGAGGCCACTATGTCCAACCTAATCAAAATATTTTCATCTCAAGCCATAACTTTATTTGCATATGTTTATCCTTATTTGCTCACTGATGCTTTTTATAATCCATTTAATGACAATCAATAAACACTTTTTAAAAATTAATGGCAATCTCAGAGCAGGTCAGATGGCATTTGGCTGACCCTGAAATGACTGACAAGTGGCAGCATATCTTATGTTTCTAGATCTAGCAGGAGGAGTAAGCAAACAATTATTTCCGTCATGACTTGGGCCCAAATTTTTCAGGAATTCTGTTGATAAAAAGGGTCAATTGCATGAGCTTTAAAGAGTTTCCTTTAAATTTGCTTCTGAATCTAATGTGACATGACAGTACCTTTTATGATACACCCCTTCGGTGGTGTAAATTTATCTATGACTACGAAATATATTAATTTCACTGTGCTGCCACTGTCTTTTTTTTTTTTTCTGTCTTTTGTTAGGAATTTTTTTAACTGACTCATTTATAATGACCAGCATAAAATTATTGGAAAATAATTACCTGTATCTACAGATACCATTTTTGTCTCCAAGGGCTAATAATTGCTATGTGATTCTGTAGCCTGTCTGTATCCTTCCTCACCTTGTGAACCCTGCTGTTATTGTTAGTTTTTGTAATGCAATGATGTTTAGTGACCACTGTAAGTTTCAGAGCTCTTTTGTGGTGTGAATTCTCCAAACTCAGACAGCCGATATACCAGAAAGCGTAAACGTGCTAAAACCACATCCAACAGGCAGAGCCAGTGAACACAGCAGCGAGAAAACCTAATGAAAATACTACTTTTTTTTTATTATTCAAACAGAATGTGACCGGTTTCCACCTTGCTCGTTATCTTCTGGTAATTTTCCATGAACATTACAGTAAGTGGGTTATGAACAGCGCTTTATTTATTGTAGAGCGATGACTGTATGGGCTGTTTCTCTGAGGTTGTTTTATATAGGGGTTTAGGTGGAAGCAAAGATGCAAATGATTAAATTAAAATTATCAATCAGATGATGAAATGTATAAATAAGATAAAAACTAAAAACCAAAAGTGAATTTTTAATGAATGCCAGAAATAAGGAATTGTGACTTGGATGGTATGATGAAACAGCTCTTACTAATGGGGTTTTGATTGACTGAAGTTAGTCAGCAAATGGGAGGTTTCAGCTGCAGACGAACTGAAAATTTAGAGCAGACAGATGAGAAACATCATTATGTAAAATAAAACAAAGGGGAAAATAAGGAAGGAGAAAAGAAAAGAAAAATAAAAAATTCTTTCATTTTGGGGAAGACATATCCAAAGCATGTAGAGTAAAAGGAAGTACTACTCCTATGAAATGTGAACATGTTAACAGTGCAAAAGAAATAAGTGACTGTCTGCTTTGGTCTCCACCAGGTTCAGAAGAGAAAAACATGGGGTTTTTTAGATTATAAGATAATTTATGTGGAAAGGGATGTTGGGAGTCCCTGCTGCAACCTCCAGATCAAAGCAGGGTCAGATATGATTTCAAGGATTTTTTTAAATAATTCACATAAAAACTATTTATAAAATAGTTTATAATAATCTGACATCAGAAGATGAGATCTAGTACTACTACTGTCACAGTCTAGAGAGTCTATACCAACATGTATGTGGCATTCCTCTGGATGTGTTTGCATGTAACAACTAGCAAACATTACACTGATCACTTTATTATTACATTTTCTTGTATAAATGACATGGGATTGCACAAGCAACTTCTATGAGTCAGACTGCATGGTTGTGTATCTAATCAGTGATCCTGACCTCCAAAAGCAGGCAAGGCATCAGTCTGACTCCCTCTCTCCTGTTCAGAAGCTGTAAAGGAACTAGGAAAAGACGAGTCATATCCTGTTCTCTGCCTTCCTTCTATATCTACTTAATGTCTAAAAGGTGTTAGATTGACTACCAAGCAAGAGATGGAGGGAGAGCTCTGGGAATATGGAAAATTCAAGGAAAAATGAAGCATGCTGGTCAAGGCAAGTCAGAGTCTGATGGCAAAGGTCAAGGGGCCAACAAGATATCGGTCACTGTGATAGGAATTGGCCTCAGACAGTTGCAAACCAGCTATTGCCAAGGTTTTCTGTGTATATCATAGAGTGGGGAAAAGAAATACTTTAAACAGAATTTTTAAGAACAAAATGGTATCTCCATAGTACATTAAGCCCCCCACTGAGACCTAAAGCTTTTTTAATGATAAATAATTACGTTTAAGGAGTGATATGGTAAATTTAAAATGCTGTAGCACTAACAATCTTTGGTTGTATCCCATTTATTAGAGTAATCATCCAGCAGAATTACAAAAAGGTTTGGTTTTTTGTCCTTAGCTCTGGCTTAGAATATCCTATATACTTCTTAATGCTTATGTGTATGTATCTTAGCTTCCCCAGGTTCAAAACAGAATGATAGTTCTTTATTGACTGATAAACACTTGTAAGATTCATTACTGTTTGTCAGATGGTTTTGATCACAATCAACATAATTAGCAGAATCAAAAATCATGTGAAAATTTAAAATTATGCAGACTGTGGTTGAAGAGGACACTTGGCAAAATGGAGACTGTCCATCCCGCATGGCACTGGTATCCTATTATTAACATATATATTTAAGTACGAAAATGATAGAATTGAAACAGTTTCTAAATGATTGATTAACACTTCTGAAAAGAAAATACATTTTTCTTTTAAGTAATGACTGAAAATCTCTTAAAGCCAAGAACAATTCACTTCAAATGTCATGGTATAAAAATTCAAACAATAAACTCAGCTATAAATGATATTTTCACTTGAAAGTCCACATGCTTTTCTGTTGCTGATGAAGAAAAACTGCTTTTGTTGTGAATAGCAGTCAATAAAAAGGAACTTTTTTGCTTTATTTGCTCTTTGGCAGAGAAACTAGTTTTCTTTTGTGTGTTTCGCATCTGGGGTTTGAGCTTTGGGTTTGATTTTGTTGTTTTTTTAATAGGAGTACAGGCATCTTTATTTTATGGTCTACATATAATAAAGCCATACACCAAATTACCACCACTGACTATATAAAATATATTCTGTTCATGTGATAGTGCAGTTTGGGATGGGAGACAACTAAAATAAAATAACAGCATAAAATCCAAAGAATTCGAAAAGATTAATTTTTCTTGATGCTCAAAGATGGCTATAGAATATTTTTATGCCATTGAGGCATATTTGAGATGTGAGAAACATTAACACTGAGGAGGGCTTTAGGTCAGGATCACTGTGCATCATAGATGGCGTTATCTGCTGATTTAGCTGAGCTGAAAACTGCTGAAAAATAATCCTTTTTGTGCCCTTGTCAGTGGCTTTGGCCTAGAGTAATATAAAATCAGCTTTACCTGAGTCAGATAATCATTACAAAATTAATTTTGTTCTTGAATCACAGAAATAATTGGGAGAAAAATATATTTCATAGATTGATGAATATTATTTTAAGTTAAACCTTACTGAGATGTATGAAATACTAAGTGCTGCTGGTAATTGAGCAACTCTATGCAACTGTAAATTAGCTTCTTGAATTGAAAACAGATGATTGCTAAAAGCACTTTTTCCCCCAAGAAAACTTGCAGTTCTCTTTTTCCTTAGCATTCACAAGGGGCATGCAGTTAATCATACTGAGGTCTCTCCCTTAGTGCTGCAGTAGCTGATTACCCAGCAGGAGGTGCAGTTCCAGCAGGGTAAGTCAGAATGGTGTTGGTTGTTCCCTAGGGAGGGACATCCTGTAAAAACACCAAGGTTGAGAACTGTCATATTCACAGCAGTAGGTGCATTTTCCTCAGAAATTAATGGAGCAAGCTGGGCAAAAATGTTTTTAAACTACATCTTCCCTAGAGTAAGATGCAAATTCAAAGCTCTTTTGAAGCACTGGAATGAAAGTTGAAGATAAGACTTTTTAGTTTTTGACATTGATGATATAGGCAACACTAGCACTATGAATATTAAATTGAAATGGGGGATAAATGGGGCAAATGTTATTCAAGCAGCTCCCAAATGCAGTCCTAGCTGTTTCAGAGCTAGTTTAACTAGTTTAAGGTGCTTGTAATTATGGTTGTTATTATTGCAGAATACCTGTCACACATTTCCTTCCTTCAATTTTTTATTAATTGATCGACTGTTTTTTCCTGAAACAAGAGGATTGTACGTAATCTTGGTGACTCGACTCCGATCCAACAAAAGAGGGTTAGAAGAAGGAGTGAAGCTTTGAGATGCAGCTTTTTTTTCCAGCTGCAGTCTGTGCTGTTCAGTGGCATGCGGCAGCTCGAGGCTGCTTTCTCAGTTGCAGGCAATGCAGCACAGAGTGATTGGGATCTGTTTACAAAAAGATTGTGCAGAAACATTAAGAGCCTTTTAGCTCTGTCCTCTTGAACAAAGGCATAAGAAGGGTCTATTTATAATACACAGTTTCTACAGATTTCTTCCTAATAGAAGAAGATAAATCCTCAAGGATTGTCTCTAATAGATTCTGTGAGGACTGTACAACCTGGTCACATATTCTGTTTCCCACATGTTTTCAGCCTCTATGGTCTTGTCATCTTGTCTTTGCTTCAGCTCAGTGCTGCTTTTTTTGTGCTTCTTATGTGATTCCTGTGTAAGCTCTTACACTGTGTCTATTAACACTGGGTTATAAGAACATGAATGGCCAGACCTGAAATCCACCTAGCATGGCATACCAGAGACCTAGACAAGAGTTGAAAAAAAAAGGGGAAAAAATTATAATAAAAAAGGAAAGGGAGAAATAATTTTCTCCATTAATTTATTTTTAGACTGCAATAATATCTAGCTCAAGAACTTCCTGATCTAGAAGTGATATCTCTGTGTGAGAATATTTCATTAAGCTTACACGGTCAGTCTTTATTTCTTCTTTAACCAACAGGCCCTGCTAACCCTAACTGGCAATCCACTCCCTAAAACAGATTTAAAGATACCACTGAAAGTGTACAGAGACACAAAGCTTGCAAGGCTTTACTTCATTTTCATTTATGCAGATTTTTATTGCATCTGTCCCATAATTACTGTCAAGTAAATAGCAGTTCAAAGTGAAATTTATGACCTTTAAAATCATTCCAGTGTAGTCTATAAGTCATTAACTTTCATAAAATACTACCCTCAATTTCACTTTGTCACCACATCTGTAGAAATGTTTCCATGTCTTTTTATTTAATGCATACACATCTGATAAACCATAAATGAAACACTCAGTATTAAATATATTTTTAAATAGCTTTTATTTAATATTTATTCTTTGTATACCTGAAATATTTTCAATATCTATAAGTAAAACATAGCCTGATACTTCTAGAAAAGGGAGACAGCATATGAGATGATAAATGTGAAAGGCAACATCAATTAGGAGTTCTATGTCACAAAACAGTATATAAATACTGGTGTAATATCTCCAAAAGTCAAGTGACAAGGCCTTCATTGTTCTTTAATAGGACCCAGTTGTTCATGAACATATGAGAAGCTAGCTTATTAATAAAATTTTTCTTCCCTAGTCGTCTTAATTCTGCCAGATTGTAAATTATGCAGCCAGGGTGAATTAGAGTAACTCACTATTTCCAGACATCCTGAGAGACTTTTTTCTGTAAAGAACTTAACATAGGAGGTTTCTAGCTTCTGTCTGGAAATTTTTTAGGTAAATTCATTGCATACTTCCAACAATGTGCTTAAGGAAAAATACAGTTTCAAACCTAGTGTGAATTAACAGGAGATTGATATGCTGCAACAAAAAAGATCTTTGTAGGCAGGAGATCTCAAGTATCTATTCAGTCCATTCGCACAGGAAGACAGGTTCAAGTCAAAACTCAACAATGAAAATTACCCAGGCTCTGACCTGATGTATTTTGCAATGCAGACTTGAGCAAAATTTTGCAATCTGAGATAATCTCTTTTAACACCTTCCAATTAATTCTAATTTCAGTTATAAAATACATGTTTTATAAAGTCTGCACACATGATAAATATGAACATTTACTCTGATTCCTAAGGTGAAGGAGTATACCCTCCCTCCCTGACGGCAATGCACTTTAATATATTGCACTGTTTAAATTTAGATATTTGAGGCTCCCGCTAGACAACAAGTTATTAAAACATCTGCCTTTCCATAAGCCATTCTGTTCTCTGCCATTCCACATGTCCTTTTCTACTTCACCAGGCAAAATTGCCCAATCTAAATTTCAGCTCAAGTGTTTGATGGCTTTCACGCTGAGCTCAAACTGTTAGTGCTTCCCTGAGAGAATAGAATTGAAACGGGATTTAATCTAAAATAACAAAATAGAATAAAGGTTTTACATATAAATAAGTAATGCCCTGTATATTTTTATGCACACTTTTCTTTTCTGGATTTTGTATGCAGTGAAGTTAAATGTTAAAATGCATATATAACCCAAAGCTGACAGAAGAGAACATCAGCGCATGTTGCCAGTGTGCTCAATTAATGCCTATGCTAAAATATATTTTAATTCAAATTCATAATAACTGTTACTAAAAAATGCATTGAAAAACTAGGATTTTTGTTGCAGCCTTTGTCCCAGGCTGCTGGGTATTTGTTTACTTTTAAGCAATGGTAATTTCAACTAACATTCCAAAACGATTCCAAGCATGCTATCTAGTATTTCCAGTAACAATAGTTGGAGTTTTATATGCTCACTCTTCAGGGAAGATTCATATTTGGAGCTAGATTTTTTTTCACAGAATGTGATAAATTGACTTTATAACCATAAAACAGAATTATGAACTACCTGTTACCAATAGATATTTCAATATTTAATGATGGGGTACTAAAAACATTCAGGTCTTCTGCAGTAAAAATTATGGGATTAATTCCCACTACTAACTAAAATCATGTGCTTGATAAGTGAAGCAGAACAGGGTCAAGTTACTGTCCCTTACCTTGCCATTTTTTTTCCACATCTAGATAAACGGCAATTAATCACAGTTGCTCAGATAAAAAAGGTTTAGGTTTTGGTATTGCCTTGTAGCAGTGAGGGCTTATAACGTACTGGGGAGCAACAACAACCAGCAGCTTGAGGGGAGTGAATCTTCCTCTGTGTTGTGTCCAGTTCTGTCCCCCAGGTGCAAGAGACAATAACAGAGTGTGATATACAAAGGGAAGCTGAGGAAAGTGAGTTTCTTCAGCTTGCAGAAGAGAAGGCTAAGAGAAGGGTTTAATTCCTGTTTTCAGCTGTATCATGGTGGAGAATATGGAGCTGCATCTTAGAGATGCAGAGTAAAAAGACAAGAGTTAGTGATCAGCAGCAAAGAAAGTTCCAAGTGATGTATTTTTTGTCACCATGCAGGAGAGGCTAAGCTGTGGAAGAGGGTCCTCAGATATTCAAAACTGGATTGGACAAAGCCCTGAGAAACATGCTTTTTACTCTGGAGTAGGGGATCAGCCTAGATGACTTCCAAAGATCCCTTCCAGTCTAAATTTTTCTGAGATTCTGTTCTGTGATTCATCAAACAAATGAATTGTAAAAAAGTATTTGAAACCTGTTTATTCTGAAATTTTCACTCCAGGATTCACACCATTAAGAATGTCTTCAGTTACTAATTCCCTTTTTAAACTCCATGCTTCTGTTCTGCAATCTACACACTATCAACAATTTTCTCTTCACAGTATTTAGGCTGTACAGTCCTAATTATAGGTGTTACAGATGTTATACAGTAATACAGCAGCAAACTTCACATATTCCATAAGGCAGTCATTTTTCCAGGTATTAAATATGGGCATAATTGTAGGAGAATGTTTGCCTGTACACTATGTGGCCTGATGACTGTGCATATTTGGGTCGAAACCATTGACTGGTAACTTTATTGCAATTATACCTTTCCCATATCCCTCAGACAGACAGGAACTGAAACTTGTATGTGTAATAGCCAACCTTCCATTTAACTGGATGAATGACAGATCTAGACACTGCAGTTCCAAACAGCTATAACCTTAGGAAGACCAGGAAAAATAAAATTTTCAATTTAATTTCATTGCTCCATAAGGTAGAATAAAATCATAAATTCTTCACCACGCAAAGTGGCCAAGATTTTTGCAAGAGGCTGAGACTTGTTAACAAGCTGATTGTGAACTGTCATTAAACTTTAAACTGTGCAACAATAAAATTCAAATCTTAGTTGTTGTCTGAAAGAAGTCTCCTATTTCACTAGGAGACTTTTCAAAATATTTGCTTTTATGTTTAAACACTGATCAGTTGTCAAACTGCAAGCCAATAGCATGGCCACTTCATTATGTGTTAGCTAATCAGGCTTTTTTCATGGAAAAATAATTTTACAGAACAGGAACACAAATAGATTATCTCAAACAAAACCAGCTGCACCTCAGAAATTTATGTAACTTCCTAACTTCATCTAAATTCCAGAACTGGAAAGGTGAAATCATTTGCAGTTTAGAGAGTAAGATTCAAGTGGTGCAATCTATTTATTACTTCTGCAAATTTAAATAGGTAGACATTCATTTCAGCAGTCATTAATATTTCCTGCTTACCTTTGCTCAAGCCTAGAGACCCTGGAGGAGAGATGGCTCTCCAAGCCTTGAGGAGTAAGCATGGGAGCCAGAACAGCAGAATCACAACAGGGGATATCTTGTTCTATCTACTAGGGTATGACATGAAGGTGGAAAGCTGAGAAGCAAAGGACCCCTTATGAAACATGAAGGACAATTATGAAAGTACTCATTCATTCTACCGTATTTCCTATGTTTAGCAATATGTGCTGTAGGTGGTATAAACGTACTGTATTTTCTATTCTGGCAAGGGTCACAAGTAATTTTTTCTTATCTCCTTTGGGGCTTTTTGCAGCTTGGCCCACCCATTCCACTTGTGCAAAACTCCAAACTTAAGTGAAACATCATTTCCTTTACAGTCAGTAATTTAATATTCCAGTGGACTGGTAAGATGAGCACTTCAGAGAATGGTTTGATTTTCCTAATGTGAAAAGCCTACATAGATGACATGTGGTAAATTACTTGCTACCTTTGGCTACCATGCTCAGCTGATGAAGCTGAGCTGAAGCATTATTACCTTTCTTGATGACATGAAGTCATTAAGACATTCTGTGGTTTGTGATGTAATTTTAACGCTCACAGGAAATAAGAGTTTTAGAAAGTGTGGTGCTGTCAGCTTGTAAATTATCAGACACATGGCATGTGCCCACAAACTGCATTGGCACTGTTTAACTTTGTGAGGCATGAACAGATCAAAGACCCCATAAAATGTGCTGTGAAAAAAGAAACAAAGCCAGAACTGTACTAAAGAATGAGGTGGCATAATTGTGTTTCTGGTAGAAATGAGAATAGTGGATGTTGTTCTTGGAGGATTATTTTTACCTCTTTGTTAGTTTCTAGTTTTGAGTTTATGTTCAGCATCTCTCAAGCGCACAGTCATGAAAATTATCATTAATTTCCTTAATCTATGCCCTTTCTGAGCCTTCATGACAATATTAATTTTATGGTTTTTATTTTTTCAGCCAACTTTTATTATTCAGAAATTTAAGTGTATTAATGAAGTGTTAAGTGTAAAAAAAACTACGCATTGTTTTAATTAACTTTTTAAGGACATCTTAAGGCTATTAACATAATTTTTACTGCATATATTGAAATAACATAAGCAGGGGAGTAGAAACCTCTTAATAATCATATGTATGACCCTCAATATAGGCATTTTTTGATTTTTCATTTTCTTTGTAACCTAGCATATTGCCTATTTTCCCAAATTTATTAATATCCTGTGGATACAGTGCTTGTTTGAAGGTGAATGAAAGTCCACAAACTCCCAATTATTTTCAATTTTGCACTTGTTTGATTAGAGTGCCATTGTCTGTAATTTTTACACTTGTTTTGAGTCTTCAAAATGCATGATTCATGCCTTGAAAATGGGTTGTTTTGTGTTTCCCAGCACTGTTTTTTTTTTATCCCTGCCAGTTATAACCTGATAACCTGATTTCATACTGTGCTTTAGCACAACAATACAGTCATCAAACTAAAGCAACACAGTAAGTGGGCACATTAGCCATCATTTTACTTGATCACTTGGGAGAGATTAAATTTATTCATTTTCAGAACAGATAATGAAATATTTACAACATTTTAGAGTAAACGGTGGCAGCATTTTGAAGCTCTGGCATGCTCTTTGCCAAAGTATTGTACTATAGACTGCATATGTAAGTCTCTTGTGCAGATGTTTGGGAAATTTCAGCAGGTTTTTTTTTTTCCTTAGGCTCATTTGCATTTAGTTTATCTAAAGTGAAATCCATTCAATTTTATTGAACTGTAATTCTGGTAATTTACAATATTTACATGCTGTGGTTAGATTGAAATCAGTCCTTAATTCAAATTCAATCTAAATTTACAGCATAGTAATTAGGGCTTTGTAACTGACACTAGGGGCCTATTGATTTAATGAAAAACTTAACCCTACAGTAAGTGTTTAATTAGTTGCTGCAGTAGATTCTGCGCTGTCCTAAATTGTGGACTTTGGAGAATTAGGTACTAATTTAAATTACATTACTATATAAAGATCAGAACTATATTTTAAAAGAGCATGTAGCCCTACAGATGAATTAATTTCTCAGTCTTTGAAAAAGTTAACAGAAAAAGGCAGTAATCAAAATTGCCTACACATCTGAATTCAGGTAAAGCAATGATAAGTATACTGGAAATTACTACCTACCTTTGTAAAACATTGATTTAAAGAGTTTTTAAAAAAAAAAAAAAAAAAAAAAAAGGTGAGATTTTCTTTGTGGAAATTTTCCCCAGGAGGTAAAATTTGAAATTATATATACGTATATATATACACACATACGTGACTATAAATTATAGGTATCCTCTGAAGATGAAATAAAGAAAAAATCTAACTAGAAAATCTAATATGTTTGTATTCACTATGGAACAGATACAGATGTGACAGAAAATGTGTGTTAATATCTATTTCATACACAGAAAATGACATTTTTATTTACAAAGTACTCAAACATTGAAATCCATTATTGTATTTCTCCACTTTATAAAATATCTCAATCTAGATTGATCCCATAAATTTTCAGATTAAGAAATAATGCACTTATAGTAACAGCAGATTCTTGTTTCTTCCTATTTCTTCCCCTTTTTGTTATCACAGCCTGGTACAGCATGGACACCAAGTCACAAGTTGGAAGTGACTGCTATTCTCCAGATCTGCCAGTAACATTTTGGCTTGATGTATAGCTATTGCAACAAATTACAATTCATCAGCAACGTGTCAGTACACACTCATCCACAGCACCTGCAAGTAAGTTTGCATCTCTTTTACTGGCTGCTAAACTGTCCTGGAGTAGCAGTGACATTGCAGCTTCTTGCCGTGCTGCCGTTGTGTATCTCCATGGCCCCGGTCACCATACAGTATTTTGTAATAGGTACTCCTAGTATGTAAATTTTAGTGAGCCATTAGTTTTATGTCCCTAGAGGATCATCTAGAAGGTCATCATGGATTTCAGTAATTTTACTATATTTCAGAAAATCATAGTTCTTATAGAATTCAACTAAACTCTATGTGTTTTATTAAAACTTTCAATTATTTTGCTTAATTTCAAATGTACTGGGATTTTTTTCCAAAAGTAACTGAATTTTCTTTTTGGTGTCTTATCTGAAAGGGTTTTAACCTGTCTGCTGTCCTGTCCATGGATTTTCTGGTTGTTCTGTGTTCCTAAGTATGGACATAGTAATAATGTGAGATTTTTGCACAGAAGCCATGGAACTGAGAAATCTGCTGATACACTGTTGGGATATTGTGGCTGTTCTAGCAAGGAGAAAAAGGAGAAAAAAATTTCATTTTATCATCGCCTTTTTTTGTCTGGCAGTAAAGAAAGGCATAAATAAAATACAGATATAAGAGAACAGATGTTGATCTAACTCATTACTTATTATAAAAATCAGTAATTCTTACTCTTACATTATTCTTTTTATCAGCAGGTAGCTATTAAAATACATGAAAGCAATTGTCTTTCCTGTAGTCATACAGTAAAGCAAGAATAGAAAGTAGATGTTTTGGTCCTGGTCTAGGGCCTTGTAGGCTAAGCTACACTGTTTCTCTTGATCTTTATCATTTTATGAATAAGTCAGCACAGTGTCACACCAGACACTCTCTATATTCAGAAATGATAAATGGCTTCTGCCTGAATTAGCATTACAAAAAAGTGACACACATCACCATCAAAACCAGTTCTCAGAGCTAGAAGTCAATGTGCAGTTTAGGGGGCAGGTCAAAATCTCAACTGTAACAAGCAGATTAGTTTCCAATCTTGCCGTTTCAAGGAAAAGGTCATTTTGTTTTTTTTTTCTTTTTTTCAAAGGAACGAAAAGAAATACAGCACCTGAAGAATTTTAACCCATCTCAAGTAGAGTATATGTGAAAGAAATAAAGACAGGGAAGGGAAAGGAGATACTGTGTATGTAACCAGATACACAAGACCACAAAATAAAATAGAGGGGAAGCAGCACATGAAAAGCACAAATGTAGTGAAACTTGAAGAATTATGTAGATGGAGAGTTACATCAGAAAATTCACAAGTTCCGTTTTTAAACATACCGTACCTCAGCCATGTTTTCCCAACGGTAGTCATCTGTGATACATTTTTTCTAGAAAAGTCAGACTTAGGGAGAAAATCTTTAGAGTCCTAGAACCACCTTCCACCTACACTGCCTTTGCCAATGGTTGCTAGTTTTGGTGAGTCAGCAGCACAGTTCATCAGCAAAAGCAACTTGATTAGTCAGTATAATAAGCATGATTTCAGCATAGAAATTTGCTGTATTTGTTACTCTGTCATTGTTTTATGCTTTAGCGTGTTAAAACATAATGATAGCATTGTGTAATTGGGGTATAGCATTGAGTAACCCTAGCAGTTTGCAGCAGTAGACTCAGCACATTCATTCGTTTGCCTTCCCTGAACTGCCAGATTAGAAGCCACCCAGCTAATGTTTCCATAGGCCAATATGATGAATATTCCCAAGAATAAAAAGTTAGCTGAAGTATTTCTGTGTCCTAATGACCCTTAACTTCTAGCATATGCCTTTTTAGGGAACACTGGAAATTGAAGATCACTTTTTAATAGAAATTAAAAATTGCTCAGAATGTAATGCACAATTCAAGAAAAAAGAAACCAAAAAACCAACAAAAGACAAAATAAAAAACAGCAAGGAAAAGGAAGGCACTCCAACTTACCCTGGTTTTTCCTCTGTGGTCTGGTCATTAGGCTGGTCACTGAAATTTTAGAAAACCAATTCAATTTCCTTGAATCCTTTCTTCCAGGTCAGAAGAAATCTAAATAGATATCTACTCATTCCAGAGGAATACACTGACTCCAGAGTTTGCTGGTTTCAGTTTCACTTGTCCTTCACCTGTTTAGTTCCTGCTGCTAAGTGAATGTAGACTGACTACAGATGAGTGCCCTAGCTACTGCCTTGACTTTATGTCCGTGAATGTATCCAGCTTTTCTATATAAAATTGAATTTAAGTTAATCATTTAATTAAATAAACAAAACCAAAGAACCTTATCTCAAAGCAATTGTAAAGTTTCAAACTAGATATGAGCAGCTATTGAAGCCATACTGAAGTCTAGCAAGTAAGACAGTGTGATTTATGCCATTCCTACATTTTTGGTGTACCAGAGAATGTCCATGGCATGATCCAGCTTATTTACAAACTCTGGATCCTATAGAAACAGAACACCATGAAAAAAATTAAGAAAAATGGCCCTTTTACACACTGCTGTGTTAAAATTTTCAAAGCTATTAGATCATCAGGAACCTGAGATGCTAGTCCTGTTTACTTCAGCTTGGGTTTCTGCTAAATTTTAATAAATTTCAATTCAAATTTATTTGAAACTCTTCGTGGCATGGAAGCCTGCAAATTTAATATTGGGGGTTTCTTGATTTCCCCCGCCCCCAAAAAAAAAATTTTGTGTTCTGCCACTTTGTAGTTCTCTACTGGGACATCCTTCAGTAACCTTCATTTTCTAGCTGTCAAAAATAAACAGGCTGATTGCACAAGGTTTGGGGAATTTTATTTGTTGTGGTTTAAAATCTGAGTACTGTCTGTGAAGTGCCCTTGATATCATAATATTGTTGGTGTTCTCAAGAACAGTGCTCTGTTACTGAAGAAAGGATATTTTCCTTTATAGATGTAATAAGTTTGTTGTCATCAAAGACCATTAGAGTAACAAACATAATAAAAACTAACATGCCCTTCTGCTGCTGCCAGTCTTTCCCACAAATGTACACATCAGTGTGATAGGAGAATGAAAGCAAATGTGATGTAAGAGCACATGGATATGCAATTTCTGGCTTGTGATAGTTTTCATCTATAATTAGGCAATTATCTTTCTTTTCTAATACGAGAATTTTCCATTTGTATTTGCATGTGGCAAGTCAAAGACAAGGAGAGTGTAACAGTTTCTCTATCTTAGAACACAGTAGATGCTTTCTCAACCTTAATAGTGTAAAGCTTTCCACAAGATCATGGGATTTTACTTCAATGGCACCTGAAATAAATGAGATCAAATGATGAGACTGCCTTACCTTCCATTTTTAAATGTGTGCCACTTCTGCCCAAGGCAGAATCAGCAAGCTTAAAAGTTCAATGCACGTAGAAGCAAAAAAGGTAGAAATATTGCAGAGCAGCTCACTGTACAGTTTATGCTAATAGTCATCTGCCTTTGAACATCTTTTGCATTTTCCATAAATTCCCACCAGATATATACATATATATGTATGTATATTTATATATACCCATACATTTCCAGTACCTTTGCTCTTATAGTGGCATAATGGCTAAAAAGACATTGTAGTGTTTAAAATTTCATGAAGAAGTTTGGTTCACACAGTGAAATTCTATGAACTTATTTTTACAATAAAGCATTGCTGAAATCATTCCTCCCAAGACAGTACTAAAATACATTCTAGATACGCTTTCAATAAACATGATGTAAAAACAATTAGAAATTTATTATTATCCACTGTCTTTATGTCAAATTTCCAAGCTCCATGTAAAAATATTTTTTCTTATTCTTACATCAGCTTTTCTTCTGTTATTTGATGCCTTCTTATTAACATAATGCAGACGGATGGGGTGGAAATAATACCTAATAATTTTTACAAACCCTACAGAGTGTTTACCTGTTTCTCAGCTATATCTTACTTTTTTTGCCTACGGTGAAGCTGATTAAACTTTTGAAAACAACAACACTATCTCTTCATTAAGCATGGCAGATATTTGTATCACTGGAATTGCTAAAGTCTGCTTTAATCTAAGTGTCGGAATAGTCATTTGTTCCCTGTTCAAGGTTGTAATCCTCCTATTTGCAAATTATTTAAACCAGCATGGGATAATATTAAAAATGAAAATATTCCTCCTGCCTCTTAATAAGGTGAAAAAATTAGTATCCAACTAAAAAAAAATTTAAGGCGTTAATAACAGGTCTAATGTCTTAATGTGATCTTTTCTGAACTGATTACTTCATAAAAGGGCCATGTCTAGCAAATTCATCTGTAGAAAGGCAACTGCATTTTGCAGAGCTAAACAAATAGGTCATTAAATTGCAGCAAATGTGGAGATCCTGAGGTTAGCTGATATATATACCTCACATGTTTGTTTCCATAAGGAAAGCTATTCAGACTTGAGGTCAGCTCCAGTCTGAAAACCAGCTGGGGAGATACATGGATGCTCTGCTTCTCTGAAGGCCAAGGAGCTGTGAGGGTGTCCTGCCTGCCTGGCTGACCATGCACACTGAGTCGGGCTTCTGGCTGCACCAGCAGAAGAGAGTAGGTGCAGCTAGAGGGGTTCTGCCCACAGGTTGCGTGCAACTTGTCTGGCCAGCCAGGCAGCCAGGGGGGATGTTCACACGTGTAGGTTAGGGGGAGAAACACATTGCCTTCTATGCTCTCAGCTGCTGGCTTTCCTCTCTTTAGAAACGCAATAGGAGTACCCGTGCACAAGAGAAAAACTTGTATTTTACCCATGTGTAGTATTTACCCACGTTCCCATTTTCCTGCAAAGTAGTCTCTGTATCTTTTTCTGGTATTTGGGAAGGGGAATTGCAAAGTGTTCTGAGGTTTGTGGAGAGGACTAGGGAGAATGAGAAGAAAAGGTTGCTTAGAAGGAGGGAGAGAAGGAGAAAGATGTAGATATCAGGATAATATTACAGTAAAGGAGAGCGCAAGGGTATTGCAGCAGTAAGACAGGATCTAGATAACTCACTGTGAGTAACTGAGAAAGCCTGAGTGTTATAGAATAGTGTCAATTATTTTGTATCCCCTTTGACAATATTGAAATTCTGTCTTCATGGAAACTCATTTTTAAAGAGGGAATAGACTATTTTAATCATTACTTTGAAAAATGTTCCCTCTCCAAATGTTCCCTCCCTCTTCTAATTGTATCTAGTAGTTGTTTTTACTGCCAAGATACTGCACTGTTCAAATCAACATAAATCTGCAAAGAAATCTGGAAGTGTCCATTTGGTCTCCAAGAAGAAACCTTTACACCACTGTATGCTGTACTTAATTATAGAAAATCTGTGGGGTTTTTTTACTATTTATACTAGTTTTATGCTCTGTCGCTGTCTCTGTTTGAAAATTTGTAAACACTGAAGCATTGATGCAGACATACACTGTGACTCCAAGCAAGTAATTTTTATCTTATAAGGCCTTTGGTCCTTCATCTATTAAATTGGGACATGTCTAATTGCTTCTTCTTACCATTTTTTCCTTCCTTTTTTTTGTATTTAGATTTGTATTTTTAGCTCTTGAACAGGGACAGCAGCTAACTTCAAAAAAGTGCAATGTGCATACAGTGGAGCCCTTTGTATTGTTGATATAGCTGGATGGTAACATAGAGCAAATATCTAATAATTCTTAGTCAATTTGTGGTTATATAAACAGTTTTTCCACAGATCAAAATAGTTATTCTTTTCTGGGTTTGGTTAAGCAGAGATGAGAAGCAAATAGTGGACCTAATATTAAAATCACTTTGGGTTTTTGTTGCATCTGTGCTGATTTGAATCTCTGTATGTTATGCTGTCTTTACACCTAAAATGATTATTTTATGGTTCATGTTAAGGTGCAGCAAAAATTTCATGAGCTTAATCATACTTGAAAAATGTTGTCTATGCATGGAGGATTCTCCTAACAGCTGAGCTGGGAATATTTCTGCCACTGAAGAATCCAATTTCTTCATCCACCTTTCTCTAACGATATCAAAGCCAATATCTTTTTCATGTAGAATACTTCATGCACTCCTAGAGGTTTGCAATTCTTAAAACCTCAGAGGTTTCTGATAAACATTCAGATAACAATAAGCTTGCTAAATTCATTTTCTAATCTCATTAATCTGTGACCATGTTTCCATTTCAGTTTGGAGAATGGCTGAGAGTACCACTGTGCTGTATTGCTTAAATATTATTATCATGTTTGCTTGTTTGCTTGATGTGAATAACTGTCATTATCTCTGAGGTTTTACATTTTGTACAGATTTTCAGTTTTTGGAAGTTCAGATTTTGATCACTCAAAATTCTGAGAAGTCAGGATGTTTTTTCTTGTATATTCTTTCATTCATAAATTGAGAAAGTCAAAAGTTTTGTAGGAATCCTTTCAGTCACCATTGCTTACCCATCTTTTGCACAAAATGAATCAAAAGTTCTATGTAAATCACATTGTAGAAGTATTATCCTGTCAGGATAGAACTCAGATAAGAACTTTAAACAAACTCCTTAGCACAGTAAATTTACACCTGCGCCAACATTTGTCGTTAGTTTGCAATGTAGGAAGTCCAAACCATCTGTACACTGAAACATGGGTGTCCCATCTACCCTGGCAGTGAGATTGCAAAGCCAGTTACAGACAGATGAGAAAGGACACTGCACAAAGGAAATATGGATTTATGGCAATGGGGAGGACACACAAACTGGTCTACATGTATCCTGTATTCTGGCATTGTAGAAGCAAGTCAGGAAGCAATGTGAAAACGCTTTGCCGGGCTAGGGATTTTGGTCCACCATCCATCTCACTTGGCAAAATGTGGTTTATGCTGAGTCCTCCTGATTCCTCTCTATGCCAGACTGTTCCCTCAGCTTTTTCCTGTCTCTCCAAGAACTAATGAGACAATTATCCTTATTCATACCTGGCCCTAGAACTAAGTGGTTAGAAAAGCAACCAACCATACAGAAGGTGCTGTCTGGCTCTTTTACAGTGTTGGGCTACAACATTCTTGGTCTATACAGTTTTCAGGTGATTCAACTTCTAGATTCTTGGCAAATCTCTCGTTAGCATAAGCAAATTGAAATTCCCAGAGACTAGCAACATGTCCGAATACATGTCCAATTTTGCAGTTTTTAAAGGGTCAATGACAAAAATTCACTGACTCTCCCATTAAGATTTCAGTTGCCTGCTTCTAAGAATGGAGGCTGCATGACAAACCTAGTTGAATGTATTGCTGCTTCATAATGGTGGAAACAAGGCTGACAATTTTGTGGTTTTGGGGGAAGGATCTTTAACAATGGGAAAGTGCTAACTTATTGAAATGTTGAGTTCTTTCCTCAAAAGTCATTAAGAAAATGATGAGTAAAAGTTTTGAACTAAAGAGGAGCATAACTCAGTCATTGTTCAAATAAAATAATGACTAATAGAATAAAACATAGTTAAACCTCTAGACATGTTCTTTACTGCCAGGATATTAATGACAAGTGATGAAGATTCAGCAATCATGGTTTTCCATTTAGAGTACGTTCATCATTCTGAGCATGTTACAGAAAGTGAGGGAAGACAAATACTAACTTTAATCAGTACTGTGTGGCCAGACACTCTTGATTTGTGGTTCTGATTGATGTGTCTATATCCATTCTTAAAATAGTTTTATTCACTGGGCCTTCCTTAGCAATGAAATCTCAGAAAAGTCTTGCATGTCAGCAGCAAGAGTCTTATAAGACACTATTCTGACACTATTTCTGTGAAGTAGTTTCAAGGTTATTTCCAATTTTTATGATATTCTGCATCCCCTACATTACTCAGTACTACAGAAATATGTATACTGTGGTGAATAAGTTTAAATAATGTTCTCTAGCTCTAACATAAAATACAAAAGAAAAATTAGAAACTTACTGAGGTAAACATTAGTTGAAAAAAAAAAAAAGTGCATTTAAAGTACATTGCCCAGCAGATAGTAGTACTGAAACAAATTAAATCAGTGGGACCTCTTTTCTGTTTACTTATTTTCAACCCAAGTAGAGATGCTTGAAATGTTTTTTTTTTATGCCACAGTTTGGGGTACTTTTTTTAAATTACTGAGAATCAAGAAGGTTTAGAATTAGAGAAAACATTAATCTTGTCTTTTTTGAAAAGCAATGCAGCCCTCTGAGGCAACCAAATATTAGTGGCACCACAACTTTTTAGGCGTTTTTCAGTAAGTATGTGCTTATTGTATGTGCTTTAATTTAGATTACCTGTACTTGATACAATAATAGTATTTATATATTGTCGTTGATGTTATCTTCAAGTGTAATTATGTCTGAGGCATTTTGAATCCATATTTTTGTTGGTTTGTGTGCTATTTTTAGGAATGTCTTACAAATTTCCCACAAATGTGATGTCAAACACCATAGTCCCATATTGTGCTAATTTAAAGAACCCTGGATATACTACGTAAAAGTCAAAAGAAGTGTTGAACTTAGGAAATTATTTGACATCAGAGACTCCTTTGGCACCCCTGAGACTCCCTTAATTTTCTGGGAAACAAGAACATATGAAGATTGTTACTAGATATATGAGAAAGTAAGTCAGGAACTTTATGAATTATAAGAGTAATACTATTTTATTAGGATGAAATATTTTCCAGTTTGAAGTATTTTGTCTAGGACAAGATACTGAGTTGGAATTGTTGTGCCACTCATGAATTAAATCTTTTGGGATTAACTACTTGCATGTGACATTAAGAGGAATTTCTCAGCATCCCCCAGTTCTTGGAAGCAGTGCTTATGTATAAGGGAAGGAGACAATTTCAATTGGCACATTTACAGACATTATCCATATGCATGGCTATGGAGACTGAGTGCAAGGGAGAGAGATACACCCAGTTCCTGCTATAAAGCTGAACTGCTTAAGATGATAACCGTTGGCCACAGCACTTTTCACATAAGCCAAAGATGTTCACAGGCAATTTGTGGAGAACAGTAAACGGAAAATATTCACAGAATATGTGGCACTAGGAGGTTACCGAAGTTCAGTGGTGTTTAGAGTTTCTTGCCTTAGAACAAGTTACTGCAGAGGTGCAGTACGATGTGATCGCTTTGTAATTTTTGTATGCTATATTGACATCCAGTTAAAGCAACTATTATAAGAGCATGTGCTTGCATATGCCATGTGTAAATTTTGCTGAGGAACAGACCCTTGAAATAAAGTATGGTAGGCTAAAAATAAGAAGTTACAGAGAGAGAGAAACTATTTCAATTCAGGACATCAATTAACACTGATTTGCACTGGAGTGCGTTTGAAAGTACATGCAATATTCACATGCCAAATGAATTCATTAAAGACCAGTGTGATTACAGTGAATGTCAAATGAATTAATAACAATGGGACCTTTAAGTGTTACCATTAATTTCACAGTGTGTTGCTGTTTTATACTTATGGGCTCTGAGGCTAAATGACACTCTACAGTTGTCCTAGTAGATTAATTGTGCATTAATAATCTATGGGTGGGCCAGCAATCTGGTGGGCACTTACATTTCATTGACACTTGGATACTAAGGATCATAATTTCCAGTTTTCAGTCAGGAAAGCCATTTTAGCTTTAAAATAGGCTCACACCATTTCTTCTGTATGAGATTAGGGTTCTTTAAAAGTGTTAAGCTTTTGAATTCTAGGTCCATGTTGAAATTTAAGCATGATTAAATAATTAAACCTTTGTTTGTTTTTTTCTGTACATAGCTCTCCACCTGTGAAATATGTTAGGGATTTCTGCCTGCTAGTAGACATCCTGGTCTGTTCAGGGCATTTCTTTTGCTGCCAAATATCTGAGACTACTTGAGTTGACCTTTGTTTTGGATGGGGTATTGCTTTTCTTTCTGCCTCAGTTTTTTAGAATGAGATATTCACACATAAACAATGAGATATATTTATATCTCAATTGGAGTTGATAAATGGGCCATCAACCAGATATTTTTAATTTCATCCAGTAAACACTCTTCACATCAAGTTTCACATGACGCTTACATACTTAAAGAAGAGATAGGAATTCACTTCAGAGTACTTTAAATTAAAAATGAGAGAAACTATTGTAATCCTGAAGCTCCTTCTAAATCTAGGAATGTTCCACCTGTTAAACACACTAGTCAGACTCGGAAACATTCCTTGTGTGTTAAATGTAATGGTGAGCAGATACTGCCAGTTCATGGTGATGTCACACAGGATATACACACACAGATACACAATGCATAGTTTGGACTTCATGTTCTAAGACTGCATAGGCAAAAAGTGCAGGAAAGAGAAGCTAGATCATGAGTCAAGATTTATACCTTTAAGATCTTTATGATCTATACATTGTTGTGAATTCCATTGTATAAATCAAATATTTATCACATAACACAGGTGATTAGCAGGAAAAAACGTAATCATATTTTGGACTTTGCTGAAATAAAAATATGCATTCACAAATTCCCTATTCTTTACCTGCTGAGCTTTTATGCTCCTACATATTTACATTTATGTTTGATTTAGCAAGTGGAGATTGTCACTTGTCCAAGCTTATTCAAGAAAAAAACAATAGCAAAAAATACATTTCAATTTCCATGTTTTATTATAAGTGTATATGTAAATACACGCACACATATATATATATATTTTCCTTTTGGTGGAGGAATCTGAAAGTCCAGTCCTTGGGCTATCTGGATGGTACTTCATGTATTTGTTAAATAGGAGTGGATTTCCCTTGACACAGAGATGCAGGATAATGTTTTGATTGGAAAGGATCGGGTATATGAGTTTTTCACCCGTTCTATCATTTCATGACTCTTTTCTTACATTTGGATACCATCTGCCTCCAGCCTCCCTATTCATTAGCAGCAGCTTTGTGCCCACTCAGTCCCAGAACCGCTGACAGTGTGACAGGCTCTTTGGAAATTGGATGTTGCCCTATATTTGCTGAGGATATTAGAAGCAGTGGCAACTGTCTCTTCCTCTGCAGCTGGTAGCAGTAGGGGAGTTCAGCCTACTGAAGTTTAAGACAAGCAATGCAGGAGTGCCCTTAAAACTGAGAACAGTCTTTTCTCTTTGTCTTCTGTTCCTTCTCCTCTGGCAGGTCACCTACTTAGTATCCCTGTCCTCTTTCATGAAATGAGGACCTACCTACTAACATATCTGAACTACAAGTGATAAGCAAATCTGGTATCTGGTTGAGGGTTTCCTCTGATCTCCTCTAGCAGTTTGTAGCTCAGCAGTATCATCTAGGTAGTTAGCAAAGATCTCAGTTTGGCTTCTTCTGTTCATGAGAGTTTTCACTTTTGAAGATCAGCTGCATCCTCTGTATAAACAATATATTTATATTACATAAACTAACTTTGCAGGGGACGAGTGGGGAGATTGTTTCCTATTATAAAAACACTGGATCAGAACCATGTGTATATTCTAAAAAGGGAGGTCAGAAGCATTCCAAAGCAGAATTCCATTTCAGGCAAAGTTTTGATTTTAATTCAGAGGAAGGGCTATAGTGCGGTTGGATCTTTCAGAGTTCTGGACATGAGTCACTATACCTCCTGCATGCAACATGCTCATTAAAAAGAAAGAAAATTAAAAGGAAAAAAAAGAAAAAAAAGGAAAAGCTTATCTTCCCTTGAAGCCTAGACTGTCACCCCCAAAAAACTCTCAGAAGTTTTCTGCTTTTTTTTTTCCTACTTCACCATTTTTCATTTTCTATTTCTAAGTAAATTCTTCAATAAACATTTACTATTGCGAGTTTTCTCCTCACTGCTGTGTAACTTGGAATAGATAAGACTTCCATTGAGGTAAATGGTTAAAAAGACATAAATAGAAGCAAATCTTGGCCCTGGATACAGGGAAATTATGATAATTATCTGAAACATGACAAAGCTCAATTTCTTTTTGAGAGTTTCAAGGAGAATTGGGAAAATCCTCTCTTAGACCTTCTATCTTAAGCTGTAAGAGATTTTCATTACATTGAACTCCTAGATCCTAGCAGAATGGATAAACTCAGTGCCATGTGCGTATATTTTTATCTTAATTTAAAATAAAAACAGTCCTCATTTACTGGGGGGAGGGAGCATATTAACATAAAAGTAGGATACACAGAAGAAGACTGCAGTTTTATTTTTAAGTGACTAGTGAACTTGAGAAAAAGGAACCCAAACAGGAAAAACTTCCATCTCTTACAGTCATGAGAACAGACATGTGCAGCTCTGTTAGAATCTGGATACTCACCAGGGATCTTACTGGCTCAATGCATCAAGAAGAAATGTCTGTCAAGCTCCTACAAACTTTGGTTTCCCCAAACAACTGCCATATGCCAGAACGAACAGCATAAAGGCACTATGAATCAAGCATCAACATTGTGAGATTTAAGGATGTTTGTAGATTTTCTTTAAAAAATGTTCCATTAAATCTTTTCATCAATTTCCCAGGCAGGTCACAACAGCAGCAGAACACTCAGTAATGCACATTTAATCCTTTATTCTTTTGGTGTGATGATATTTTGCTATTAGAGGAAGTTCAGATCTGATTCTGATGAATCACGACACTTTATCCTATCCAGGAAGGCATTAAGCAGACTGACAGCGAGCTCTGCACTGCTACAGTACAGCCTTACTGCTAGTGTTCCTTCCAATAGGAAAAACAGTTCCATGTCTGCTGCAAAGCAAGTATTGTCATTAAAACAATACTTAAACAAGCTCTGTCTTCACTAAATGTCTTAATGCTATAAGCCTAACAGTTCTTTGGGATTGCTGTAAGCTCTAGGGTAGAAGAGTGCTTTATTCCTGCCTAAGACTGCCAGACTTCAATTCCCACAGACAATCAGCTACACCCTCTTTGTGAGCCTGCGCATCAGGCAGCCCATACAGAAGCACTATGTCAAATGGTTAAATAAATAAATAATGTGCCTTGGGCCTGGAGCCAAAAATGCTCTCCCCTTGCACCAGTGTGAAAGGTAGTAGGAAAAGACACTTCTGTTCTACTACTAATGAAAAAGGCAAAGGCAGTAAGCTCGGCATGTCTCTTCTCTAATATTACATCACAGCAGCTCACGATGTAGTGTTAAATGTGTCTGAAATCTCCTTATTTTTCCAAGCCTGTTTACCAATGCATCCCAACGCAGATGGAACCTTTCTTCCTGCATATATTAATTCATTTGTTATTTATGCACTTCTGATCTTTGTGACATTTTGTCCTTTGGCCTGCTACCAAGTCATTTTTTATAGATGTTCTGAGAAAAGGTGGCCCTTGCCCTGCAGTGAGCCTCACAAATCCCTGACACACACATATGCATTTTTTATTGTCCTCACATGTTGCTTAACAGTCTGCATTCTTCCTGCTTTACAGCAGAGCAGATGGGTTCCTGCATAGCATGAAACAGATGAGATGTTCAAATCGATTGTTTTATCAACAATCAGTTGTAGATAAAAATCATTTTAATGAGAGAAATTAATGGTGTTTGCAAACATGGTGTTAATTAAAGAACATAGCTTGGTCTTTTTTCCCTCCTTTTTTCCCCCTGCACACAATTTTTGTTACCCATGACATCTTTCATTATTGACTCATGCCCCAAAGAAAAGGCGATTAAGATCTGCTTTTGTTTGATGTAGCTCTTATTGAAGAAAGAAATAGATCTTTCTGAAGCTTCCTGGTGAGATGAAAGTCTAATTATCTCCACAAATGAAAGGAAAAGCTTTAATTAGGCCTGTGCTGAATCTGCGCACTGTGAATTTGTGCATTGTGATGGATGGAGCTCACATCTCCTCAGTGACTGCAGTTGAAATAATGAAGAAGGAGAAGAGGTAGCCTGGTCCCATGATTCAGCTGGCAGAGCAGACTTGGAGGTACACCTGTGTTGTGAGAGCGTGCCCAGAGCAGCTGCCACAGGCCATGTTTCTGTGCAGTGCATTCGGCTGTTTTACAGCCTCCTCCTGAGCTTTGATCTCTTTTCAGACAGCAGGGGTCCTAACAAATCAAGCTTTTCATGTTTCCCTCAGTTTCACTCTCTTTTGCTTCACCATTCATATTTGAACTCCAAAGAGGACGGATAAAATATTGTCTTTTTCTGAATCAATTTGATCAGCAGCAGACATGACTGAAGTGGGCATTTTCTCTTTTGTGAGATGTTTTAGGGCTGACTGTGGGGTAAAGGCTGCTAAAGAATCGGAAATTGCATTTATTTATTTTGCCATTTAATTTACTATTTATGCTTTTAACAACCTCTATGCATAACACTTGATTTGCTACGCCCTTCTTTTTTACAATGCTGTAGTGTCTACCCAGTTCGGAAAGGTGACATTCTGTGTTAGTGTTAGACTGCAAATGATCCCCAGACAGAAATCTGAATTATGACAAATAATGCACCATTCCACATTTTATAACGTTTCTGATCTATTTTTACCATGTTGCATGCAGTTTACTCTGTCTTCATGTAGTCCCCCTGATATCAGGAAGGTCAAACCACTACTTACTCACTTCACTTGCAGCCAGCATATTCTTCTTGGTGAGTCACAAAGCACCTTTGACATCAAGGGCAGTCAAGGAGTTTACATCCACACCTTTCTGGGCAGGATAGCAATAAAAACAGGAAGACACAATTGAAGTCAAAGTCAAATCAGCATCAACAATCTAATGTTTTGTAATTTCTGTCAGTATATTCTTTGTTGTTTAGAATTTATTGCTTTAATTGTGTTCCAGCCTCTGGAACTGAGGAGCTTAGCAGTCAACTGGAAGCATGCAGAAATAGAAGGATACGGGATAAATGACAATGCATCCCTTGTTGATTTGTTTGTTCAAGAAAAGGAGGCATCTGAAAAAAACAGCAATTCTGTCTTTCAAAGCAAACATTTTGGGAAGTCTTTTTGTTGGTAGATATGCAGCATCTATAAAGCCTGAAATTGTTGAAAGCAAAAGATGCTGATTCTGAGTAATTCAGCAAAGCAGTGATATGGATTTTAATTTATACTATGTGAAACAAATCTCTGGCTTTATCTACTTATATTCTAAAATTTTATACATTAAAAAGTTACTCACAAGCTGAACTCTTACTATGTTAATTTTCTTTTTTGTTTAGAGACCTTTAAGACAGCTGGCACTTTTCTTAGTCTGAAATACCTTGGTTTGTTCTTTCTGCCCTCCTCCTGCCAGATCCTTTCCACAGTTTCTTTGTGTAGATTTGTCTCCTTTGTTTATGCCTTTGTAAGTATCTCCCTAGTGTTAGCACTGAGTTCACAGAGCTGAAGTCAAAAACCTACCTTATACAATATTCTAATCCTTAGGCCATCAGTGCCCACATCCAAGACTGGTGCCCTAGAATTACAGGGATGATGGTGAATGTATAAAGTTCCCAAAGCTCAATATAGGAGAAAAAGCTGGGGGGAATATAGTAACACTGAGTGCAGGTCTGAAATAGGGGCACAGCCAGGGGGGAAATGAGGAGGCAGTGGAAGTCTTGTTAGACTGCTGTGCCGAGATGAGGAGCAGATAGTAAATTAGGAACGAGCACTCCAAGAACACATCTGAATCAGACCCTCCAATTAACTGTTCTCTTTCCTTCTTTCAAGTTTGATTTCCTTTTAACCTTTTATTTTATTCTTTTGATCTCAGCATCTTTTTCTTTTTGTTCAAATGAAGAGCAGTGGTGCAATAATTTTTGTTGAGGATGTGCTTTCATTGTCAGCTCCTGTTTCCAAGCACAGCAAGTGATGAACAAGAGCTGGAAATACTCATGCACGCTGTCTCTCAGCATATGAGTTTGAACAAAATTTGAGACCTGGGACAAGTGAAAATGAAAACTGTTCTTCCTCACTTTGTGACTGCTCCTATTGCTTCTTAGCTGTTGAGAATCTCAGCAGACTTTATGTGGGATTTTGTGTGTGCATGTGTGCACAAATACATGTTTAGAGCAATGGAAGTTTATGGAAGAAAATATTGTACAAAGTAGGAGCAGTAGTATTTATCTGTTATATGCTGGAAAACAGCAAAACTGGCCATTGCCTTGTAAAGAACCTTGTAAATTCTCCTACACACCTTCTATTTGGGCTAAGTCCGAATTGCTGCATGAAGATCTTTGACTAGGGACAGGCAGCAGAGTCCCTGCCTCTGCTAAAGGACTGTTGTGCAGGCATATGGATGGGTAAGAACTCTGTAATACACTTCTGTATTAGTAATGTTAGTATAATTTCAACATATTGCCTACGAAAACTTGTAGTAGTTTAGTCCTTCTTCAAGGTGAGAGTCATCCCAGCCATGCAAAGCACCTTGGGGCACTAAATCACTGCCAATCTTGTCACCAGAAAAAGAACTCGTCTGTTTTGAATCATCCCACTATATACTTCCGAGGGCTGTAGAAAGAAAATTACATTATAGAGGTATTCTTCTATTAACCTGTCTTCAGTAAAGTCTTGAAAGAGTTGTGAATTCCTGTGATAAGGCATGCAGAACACATGACGTCTGCACTTGTGGCTGGTTGTTGGGTTTTTTTCTGAGAACATTACTGGCTGGCTGGTGCATGCTGAGGCACACACATGGTGCTCTGAATTGATTCCATATTTATGGTTTTGAAGTTTCCAGACTGAGATAAACACAGACATGCTCACTTCACTGTGAACATCTGCTAATTTTTAGTTCTGGAATGTCTAAATGGGCATGTATTTTACAAAATCACAGAATGGTTGAGGTTGAAAGGGACCTCTGGAAAACATCTTGTCCGAACCTCTGTTCAAGCAGGACCACATTGACCAAGTTGCCCAGGACCATGTCCAGCTGACTTTTGAATAACTCCAAAGATGGAGAGTCCACAACCTTTCTGGGTACCCTAGTCAGTAGCCCTCACAGCAAAAAAAGTGTTTCCTTATGTTTAGACAGAGCATCCTGTGTTTATCTGTGCCCGCTGCCCCTCATCCTTTTACTGTACACCACTGGAAAGAGACTGACTCCATCTTTGTGTCCTCGCTTTAGACATTTATATGCTTTGATGAGATCCCCTCCTGAGCCTTTCCTCAGTGCAACTCTCAGCTCTTCCTCATATGAGAGATGTTACAATCCCTTTATGATCTCTGTGGCCTTCCATTGAACTCTGTCCAGTGTATCCATGTCTCTTGTACTGAGGAGCCCAGAACTGGACAGAGTACTCCATATGTGGCCTCAAAAATGCCACCTCGTTGTGGGCTCATGCTCACAGTTCAACAACCTTTCCAAGAGGATCTTATGGGAGAAAGTGTTGAAAGCCTTACTGAAGTCTAGGAAGACAATATCCACCGCTGTCCCCTCCTCTACCAGGCAAGTCATTTTGTCATAGAAAGTTATCAAGTTGGTCAAGCATTACTTCCCCTTTGGGGAAACCATGTTGAGTAACCCTGAAGATTTTCTTGCTGTTCATGGTCCTAGAAGTGGTTTCCATTACTACCTGCTTCATCACCTCCTCGGGGATTGAGATGAGGCTGACTGACCTGTAGTTCCTTGGATTATTCTCCTTGCGCTTGTTGAAGACAGGAGTGGCATTTACTTCTCCTAATCTCTACAATTAATCAATTATTGAGAGTGGGCTTGTAATATCTGCCATCTCCTCAGCACTCGTGTGTGCATACCATCAGGGCCCCCATGCATTTTGCTTAAGTACTGCCTGAAGTGTACCTCTTCCACCAAGGGTATACCTACCATGCTCCATATTTACCCCATGGATTCAGGGCCTGGGTGTCCTTCCTTGTAAAGACTGAGGCAAAGTAGGCATTCCATACCTCAGCCTCTTCTGAGCGTTGTTGAACCTTAAGTGGCTGGCCTTCATTTTCCTTAGACTTCCTTTGGACCTCTCTGTACTTATAGAAGCCCTTCCTCCTGTCTTTGACATCTCTGGCCAGATTCAATTCTATTTGAAATTCCTATATGCTACTGAGACTATATATGCTAGGAAATCTTATGGAATAACTTATATGGAGTAATTTTATTTACTGAAGAGGAAAAAATGAAACATAAACAAGGTTGTAAAACACATGTTGGTGCTTTTAAAAGAGATGGTGAAAACAGCTATGATCCTAGGGACTTCACATCAACCTGAAGTGTTTATGATGGTTACAACTTCCTTGAAAACAAGTAGATATTTTAGAAACTGTGGTGTTTTGAAGTGTACCTGATCTGATAACTATAAATTTAAAAGACCTGCAGAGGAATACAGCAGTTTTTCTTTACTTCTCTAGCAAATTATTTGTTTACTTTCCCATTCTCTGAATACTGTATTACAGACAAGTCAATGTTATTCCAGAGTTTATAAGTGTATACTAAGATATTCTAGAAATAATTTAAAACATGTTCAGTAAAACATATTTCAGTAAAAGATAGAATGCTACAAAGCTTTTCCTTTCATACTGAAAGAAAGAAGAATTAAATTGAAACTGCAGAGAAAAACAAATCCAAATTTTCTGTAAATTATTCTATCAGGTTTTGCTCTGGCATTCTTGAGATTACCATACAGGTAGGCATATAAAATATGGTTCCAGAACCACTAAGATTTAAAGATGTTGTTGAGCTAAATCTAAGCAGCAGGAAACACAACATATTGAAGTTCCTAGAGATTTTATATTTCTGATAGTCACACTTCAAATCACTCCTAGTTCAGGGTTTTCTAAAGAAGCAGAAGGTACCCAGTCTGGAATGAAAATGACATTTACTGAATTTCAAATAAATTCTGTAGATGTTCACCTCACATTACCCCAGTATTTTGGTTCTATTGTCAACGTTGTAACATGCTGTTTTACTTGATCTCTTACTTGGTGTGAAATTAGGCAAACAATTTTTTTTTTTTTTTTTCTCACATTGTCATTACGCAAGTTTGGAGCTCAGTAAAAACTTAAATAACTCTGTATTGGAGACCCATAAAATTCTGTAACTAATTAAACGACTGTCTTTATTAAGAAGACAAATAAGGAAGTAGTTCTTTTTCACTCATACAATTAAATTCTTTTTCACTCATACAATTCATACAATTAAAGAAAACCTTTAACCAGATATTGTTCTCACAAGACTCACAGGTTCCATAGACCTTTAAGTCTTGGTATTGCAAAATTCCCTGAAAACCCAAGGTATGTAGGATTCAAAACCAAATTTTGAATTCAATGCAAAGTTCCATTCTCTTGGGAAGCATTGTTGGCTCTCAAATTCAAAAAACCTGCCTTGGAATCTTCCATGTGTTATTAATACTGTATATAGCCCTTTTACATTCAACTATGCATTTTACCACATTTATAGTCTTATTGTTTTTTTTAATTAGAAGGAATACCAAACAAAGAACCTGCTCCTGTGAGTTTCTGCAGTCTTAAGGATGGAACTGATACAGCCCACATAATTCCTTATGGCACTGCAATATTGCAGTGAGCCGTTTTCTTTCTCACAACCGCCAGCTGCTGTATGAGAGCTGAAGGGTTTCTCAGAATCCCTTAGCCTTATGTTTCCTTATCTGCAGTTCATTTTTATGCCTGATTTCCCAGAATTTACTTAACATTTTCAGAAGGACGTCATTCACCCACTAGTTGTAGCTGGATTTGGATTCATAACTCTTTTGAAAAGAGAGAGTGATGTGATTCTCCATACCACCAACACATGATATTGTCAGATGTAAAATATTCTTCTCATCAAAATACGATGGAAGAACTGACTTGTCCCATCCACCAGAAAACTCTGAACCAAATTAAGGCTGAACATACTGGATGCTCTTTTACAAAGATAGGAAATGGGACTAGCCATCTGGCACCTCTTGAGGCTCTTAAAACACAGAGAATTTTTGCTGGAGAAACCATAGCTGTCTTCTGAATTCTTTTAAGGGGTTTTAGTTTGGGGATTTTTTAATGGATTTTTACCGTATCTCTGTGCTTTAGATGAGCAGCCTTATTCTGATTCAATGCCAGCAGAAACTTGCTGGAGTTTTCTACTGAAGTAGATCCTTGATGACTTGTTAAGGAACCTTAACAAGTTTGCATATTGCAGAGAGGCACTCAGCAAGGCCCTGCTTGCACCAATTATAGCCTCCTCATTTGCAGCTGGACAGACCAGCAGCGTGCTGGGATCCCTTAGCATTGGCCCTGATCTGGAAACGGTTGTCTCTTCTTGTGAGGTGCCAGCTTTTAGCTCTTGTATCTAGCAAGGAATGATTAGTGGTAATCTCTGGGTTCATGTTCTGTTGTTAGTTAAGAATTCAGTGGGACAAGGTGCTTCATTCAGGAGGATGTCTTAAGAAGCTGAAATCCACTGAAGTCTTCAGGGTTTGAAACCATGCCCTCATCCCTTTTGGTGCATTGTTACAAGGATAACAGCCATAATTGCAAAATAAACTGAGCTGACTATCACTTTTTTTTTTTTTTTTTTAATTCACACTGTAGCTGAAGAACAGGCCCTTTTTTATTTCGTGTCTCTTTGCAAATAAAAATACTATTACTTTTTCTAAGATTGGTCCAACAGTGGTTGGACGATATTATAGTTATGGACAATACTAAGCAGAACAAACAATAAATGTAAGCCTAGACTAAGTATGTTCTGTATAAATATAAAAATTAAACTTGCCATAGCAGGTGGCTCATGCTAATCAGGAGCTGCTGGAGGTCATATTTGAGATATTATGCAAATTCAAAACTCAAAAATACAGACTATGAAATAATAATTAATTACATTTTCACTTTGATTAAAGATTAAATCTCAGTATAATATAAAAAATCATGTCTTTGTATTGCCTGATATAATTAGGCACTCTCCTAAATGACCAAACTTAGAACTGCCTATTATGCCCTAGCAAACCTGTGGGAGAGCCTGACGTGTGTTTAGCAATCATGGGGTTTTTTGTGTTCATCAGAAAAAATAATTTTAAAACAATGTGGGAGGGGCAGTCCTTATCTTTAAGGCAACTGTTGGATAATTGACCTCCTTTAGCATTTAATTTCTCAAACCTCTAGGAAGCTTAATTTTGAACATCAAAGGGGTACCTGTGGAAGAAACTGTTCCAGACTGGTGAGTAAACAAATTAGAGTTAATAGGGTCATTAGCTTCTGTGGTAAAATTTCAAACTGGTTATTCCTCACTAAGGAATGTAAATGTCAATGTTTTTAAGTCTTCTAAAATATAATTAGACATGGAACTTGAATACAAATGCTATTTGTATTCAAGTGTTTTTGCTACATATCCTATTAACAAGCAATGTTTTCTATATTTTATGGGCATTATTTTATTAAACATTAGGGAATCTGTTTTTCTGGTCCTATGCATTGCTTGCCAGACAATTAAAACAGAAAGAAAAAAGGTACAAAGCTGCTTAGTCAATAGTATGCTGTAAATACCAAGGATGCTATGTGTTCTGTTTGATATAAAACATACTAGCCAGTTACCTTTATAGTAACACCTGTAGATCTAGTTAACCCTTAGATCTCTATGTAGCAGTATAAGAGCTTAAAAAAACCCCAAAAAACCCCCACAAAACCCCAATGCAGAACCACAAAAAACAATTTACATTTCCTCATTTGGATGATCTTCTCATCTGTACTTTCTCTTGGTTCTATGGCTACATAAAGGGGTAATTGCTGATTGAATTTGAAACAGAGAATGCAACAAATTCAATTCTTACATCCTCTCATTTCACTTCTTGCACAATACTGAAGTCTTTTATTTTCAATTATCCTTGCATATGGTAATAAAAGTACTGCTCCCTTTCTTCCACCAAGCTGACAAGTTTCTAGTCCAACCACATTTCCACACCTTTGCCCACATACCTACTTGCAGGCTATGAATCCTTGCATATCCATTCGCCTGAAATTCTTGCTACTAACTGTTCCCAGCAGCAGCAAGCTCTTGGAAGTAAGGGCTGCCAGAACAAGTTCCCTCTTTCACTTTGCAGCCCTTGGAAATTTAAAACTGTGGGGTTTATTCTATATCTCTAGGAGGTCAGTACTCAACAATGACTTCTTTTTAATCCAGAAAATCACCTGCTGCTAGAAGTGTCATCATTTAAACAGGTAGAGGGGAAAATTTCCTCATGGAACAATAACATCAGGTCAATCTAAGAGTTTGTGGAATAAGGACTAACTGTCAACACCACAACTCTGTTTAGTGTAGAAGGAAATAAAATATTTCCTAGAAGTGCCAAAGGAGAATTGCAGAAAATATTTAGACTGGAAAACTGCAGATGGCCAAGCACATACAGTGGTAAATCACCTTCTCTCAGTGAAAACTGATTTGTACCAGCAGGATCTGAGTGAGTGCTACAGTGAATTGTACCAAAAAACCAGAAGGGTGGGGGAGAAGAGAAAGGCATTTTAAATAATTGATCATAGCTATATCTGTGGTTATAAGCATAGCATTCTTAAGTCATTAGCCTGAAGGAGCAAAGAGTTTTAAAAATATTAACTCTCCTCACTAAATATAATCGTGAAGTTTAAGAAAAAAAAAAAGTGGGGAGCGGAGGGGTCCCATTTATGTATCATAAATCGTTTTGTTGTGATAATTTTGTGGTTTGGGCTGAGTTAATCTTTCTATCTTCTATTCTCCCTCAATGGCAACCATTTCTTTATGCTTAACACAAATAAAAGTAAAAACTCCCTCAAATGCTTTTTATGTAATGTGGATCATGTTTAAGTGATGTTTTGGAAAAATCCTTGTCCATTAGAAGCAAGCTTTTTGCACTAGGCAAGATGTTATAACTGAGGTTTTTTGTGAAGTGGTTCTAGCTACTGTTTATTATCACTCTCTAACGCTGTACTTCAAATAAGAATCTTTAGCTTACCTCCGTAAGTGCATCTCATAGCATTCATTTTTAAATAACCATTAGTTTTATTTCAACCTCCTACGGTGTTTTTGATAGAATGTTACTATTTTCATACAATAATAATTTATTTCCCACTGTAAGCCAGAGTTTTAGACAAGTATGACTCCATTTCACCAACTTACTGATTTTACTCATGGAGACAAAACAATATCAAATCAAGATCACATGACATCTATGGCAAATTTGGGATCATATTCAGATCTCCTGATTTTGCATTCTATATTTATTCAATATAAATTGAGGTTTCTCATTTAACCTAACTTAAACCAGACGAAAGTTAGGTATGTGGTTTCCCTTCTCTAGTCAAGGCCAAAACACGTGCCCCCCCAAGGATAAGTCAGCTGATAATAAAACATTGACAAGGTTGGCAAGAGAAATCGTGCTAAAACTTTATTTGCCCTTCCACTAAGGTGGAAGGTAAATGCTTCTGCACTGTTCCATTAAAATGTTTCATGGTCCAGTGTGTCTCACCCATGAATGTAGTAAGGGAGTGATTCTAGTATGATTTTTCATTCTATGATTGAAATCTTGACTATGAAGTATTCTGAAAAAAAACCTTTCCACCCTTATTTTAGGATTCCTGAAACTACCTCACTCATCAGGACATAGTGGCAAGGCTACTTTCAGAACTTGAAGTGAAAGCAAATAAAAAATAGAATAAACATTGTGATCAGCATGTTGGAATAAGACATTTGTTTGTACACATTTGGCACTCTTTTAATTATTTTTTAAGGAGTTAAATAATAGACACAAGCAAGTATTAATTTCTTTAAAATAAAGTATTAAATAGCAAACTCAGGATGTTCTTCTAAAAAAAATACTGAACTATTCAATAGAAATTAAAGGCAGATGGAATTTATTCCAATGGCTATTAAAATGTAATACACAAAAGGATGTCCTTGATTTAACTTGTTACAAGCTGTAGACTTCCATAGCAAGCTGGAATGCTTTAACCATAGTTTAACCACTAATACATAAATGAGTCAAACAAAGTTACAAAGAATGTAACTTTCTATTGCAATTTTTAACCTATATCCCAAACATGTTTCATTGCTTTTTCTTTCCCATAACTGTGCTTGATCCCTATCTAAGGGATTATGTCAGACCACACTAGAAAGGTCTGACACCAGAGGGTGCAGAGTTGCTATTCCATGACTTCAGCACATCATCTGTAGGATGGCCTGACACATATAATCAGGAGGGGTGGTCTTGCATTAACCTTTTCCACTCCCAGAGGATGAAATGATAATGAAACAACGAAAACAGATAATGAGGCAAGGAGAGCACAATTCTTGTGATTATGACTGAAAATGTGGGGGAGGGGAACATCTGAAAAACTTTGTGCAGACTTTCAATGAAGCATTACCAATTCAAATAATAAATGGAGTAGATATATATATGTAAATATAAACCCAGGCATGGACCAAATATAACACCTAGAACAGGAGTCTGTTAAAGGAAGGAGTTGGTTAAGTTTTTTCTTATGACTGGCTACCACTTGGCAGACAACTTCCCCACAAGAGTAATAACATATATCATTATTTTGTGACTTGATTCAGTTGACATCCTTAGGGAGAATGATTCAGTGAAGCACTTGAAAACCCAGGATCTAACAGTTGTAAACAGCTACAACATTTGGTTTGTTCAGCATGGAGAAGAGGAGGCTGAGGGGAGACCTCATTGCGGTCTTATGTATCCTCATGAGGGGAAGAGGAGGGACAGGTACCAATCTCTTCACTGTCATGACCAGTGACGGAACCCAAGGGGACAGCATGAAGCTGAATCAAAGGAGGTTTAGGCTGGATATCAGGAAAAAGTTTTTCACCCAGGGAGTGGCTGGGCACTGGAACAGGCTCCCCAGGGAAGAGGTCACAGCACCAAGCCTGACAGAGTTCAGGAAGTGTTTGAACAATGGTCTCAGGCACATGGTGTGACTCTTGGGGTGTCCTGCGCAGGGCAAGGACTTGGATTTTGATGGTTCTGGTTGGGTCCCTTCCAGCTCAGTATATTCTGTGATTCTGTGGTTCTATGATTTGCTTAATGCTGTCTCTGCTGAGACAATATGTGTGTAACCGCAGCCTACAAAGACTGATATTATGTGGTGTTAGCAAAATGGAGAAAACGCTTGTTCACTTTCGTCTGTGACTTTATGATCTGGCCTTTTTGGCATGTTTCTACCAGTAAGAAACTACTTCTCCACAACAGTTCCTAGAAGAAGGTCAAATATTCAGTGGAATGACAAAGCAGATAACTGAAAAGGTATGGATAAAACAGCAGCCACAACTAAATTTGTACATACTGAGTTAAAAGCAAATGAGAATCTGGCTACAGTGCAATTCACCCCCGGAAAGAAATGATGGTATCAGTTACCTCAAGAAAGCAAAAGTAAGAGCAAAGCAAAATCGCATAGGCTAAAGTTTATTTCTCAAAAGCTGGCTATTGTGGAAATGATGTAATGTTAATACCTTTCCTTTGTTTTGTCACATTGACAATCTGCACACACCAAAGACTCCATTTATAGTGAACTTAAGTCAGTGCATTTTGAACATGAAAGCCCTGGGCATCTCAGGAAGTTTTAAAGCTTTGTTCTTAAAACGTGAATTAAAGTCACACTTTAAATTGTGCTGCATGTGTGACCATGTTTACTTATATCTCTGGAGTTTTTTAACAGCTCAGAAAATAGGTTTCTTCAATGGGAAGCATGTGCCACTAGGGCCTTTTATCTGAATGCCTCAGAATCAATCAAAAGGCACGATTTGAGCAGCCATGGGCCAAGGCAGGATTCATCTGTGTGAGTCACTGACCCTGGTAATATACTGCTTGAGTGACTCTACAGCACTAAGCCACGTCCTGTAGGACTTACCGTGAGTTACATTTGTGTGCGTCTGCTGTAACTCGCCAGCTTTTCTTATGCCGAGTGGGGTTTGTTTTGGATTTTTCTTACTCTTTTATATGACAATCATATCACTTATACTTTCAAGAACAATCTCTTTTAAAGATCATAAATAGTTTTAGTATTTACTTGTGACCCATTATGCAAACCACATATATATTGCTTGATTGCACATAGAAATAGTTCATTTTTTTTTCTTAGAAAAGTAATTTGAAATTGTTTTCATATAATACTTTGAAATACTTATTCAAAAGGAAAGAAACCTGACACACAATGAAAGAAAATAGAGACTGCATAAAATGTTTTTGTTCTTCAGGAAAAAAACCCACATAAACAATGGATACAAAATTTTTGATATTCAAAAACTGTACTGTGCTTTAAATGCAAATGGTGAAAACTGAGGTGGGCATACTACTCTGCTCAACCGTAATTATATTTCTTCTTATAGATAACTGATATGGAAAGATCTGTTAGTATGCCCACTCAGAATTTCACACAGGCTGAATAGCCGATATAAAAGGGTAATGTGGTCGACATTCACACAAATGCATTGTACAGATTCCATCATGTCGCACCTGGGTGTTTTAAGGTACACTGGAACTGTGCAGATTCTCGTCACCATTTCTGTTTCTGCTTCTCTGGCACACTGGCTGTGTGAATACATGTATTCTGTCTGCTGAGATACTAGATCCTGCAAACCTGGGTGTATTCCTGACATCTGGGTGCAATCCATCCTTCTTTAGCACTTCCCAGGTAACTTAATAGAGATAACTTAATAGAGACTTTCAAGAGCTAGCAAGCTTTGTGACCGTTCTGGTTTTATAAATCACTTCTTCAGAGATAGTAGTGAAAGAGGGAGAGATTTGAGCTTTGGATAAGTTCCAGAAAACTTATCAAAATATGGTTCACTTTAGTTCCTATAACTAAGATATATTACAAAAATAATAAACACCAAATACTAAGCATACTCCATCTTGAGAATTTTGCATTTTCAGTCATATTCATTTAAGAAATTCCTTATGTTTTCTGTCTTCCACTTGGCTTCTCCAAGCATAAGTGCTACCCAGACTTTTAATTTCCAATTTCTTTTGTCTAGTGATTCCCTTATCAGATTAATTTGCTAATCAATGATTTTGCTTATCCCGCTCACATTTAAAATTCACTGACAAGTCAGCCAAACAGAAGAAGTTTTATTGCTTTGCCCACAATCTGTATGGTATCTATTTTATCATTGGTACAAAGACGTCTAAACATTTGTATTACCAGAGAGGCTAATTTCCACTTTTAAAACGTCTCTGGAAAGAACCTAGTGCCATAGATGACAATCTTACAACTTTAAATAGGCAAAATCAGTCACGAATGTTACTTGATAAAAGTTAAGTATGAAGTGAGCTCAGATTCTCCATGCAGCATAGTTCTGTGCTAGTTCTCTTCCCAATAGGATGCTTTTCACTCCCTAATTTATCAAAGAAGTGCAGGGGAGGTGGGGTGATTGCTTTTTACCTTAATAATTGATTGTGATTTTATATCAGTATGTGTCCTGTGAAATCTGCAGTAATAAAGATGAGCACATTGCTGGCCTGAAAACACAAGTTTACTGTGATACCATACACATTCGGCCTCTTAAATTCAGTTATCACTGGGTGGTCACAGGACCACAAACGTGTGGTACTGAGCAGGACAGAAGATAATTTTTTGCAGTAGCTGGGATGGGGACATGCTTGGGAGGGGGGTGGTAGCTGGGACACAGACATCATTCCCAGGGAAGGCGCAAAGCAACTCTTGCTTCCCAGGAGAGAGGGGTCCTTCCAGTGGAGCAAGCGTGGCAGAGAGAGCAGGGGGGTAACTCCGGTCTGGAGTCACAGGGAGCAGTTTGGGTGCTGTGGCTGTGGCCGGGTTGAGCTCTGCACTCTCTCCTTTGTACACTTTTGTTACTAATATTTTTGCCATTACTGTCCATTTTCTTATCCTATTGCTGTTGCTGTTAATTTTTCTTATTGCAACCTGTGATCTTTGCCTTTTGTGTCTCCAATCCTCTCCAATCCCATGCAGCAGGGAGGGGAAGGAGATAAAGGCGGGGTGGGTGGAAGAGGGCAGAATGAGCAGCATCTGATTTTGGAGTCATGGTTGGGGCACAAACCTGGGAAATACGATTTCTAAACCATGAAAGGTACCCCTCTTAAAAAATAGATGAGGCCTGTGGGATGATTCTGTTAATCACAAATTATTTCAAACTGCATGAGCATTGATTCCCTAACATACCCTGAGAGATCTAGGCTGTTAGGGACCTTTGGCTTCAAAGATCAGCAAGTTTGACAAGTAACACTGCCCCAAAATTCCATCTATTTATGAGGTTCCAAAAGGTTGAATTCAAGTTCTCTGCTTAGAACCTTTTATATTCTTTAATTTGGGGAAAAAAAAAAAAAAAGGCATTGGTCTGCTTCCCCAAAATATTTTGTGTCATTATCATAATTGTAAATCCATGGCTTTTATTGAAACATCCAGTTATGCTAACACATCTGTTAATAGTTGGAGAAAAACTAAAACCAAGTGAAACTCTGAAGAAGTTCATCTCACTTAATATACCACTTTGAGTTTGGATTGTGAATAGCTGCAGCTGTGGCTGTTCAACCCTAAATCTTCCTGACAAGATAAAGAACAAAATGCAATTAAAGGGGTGGAGTGGAAAATAGAAAGAAAAACAAATGCAATTTAGGCATTGATAACTAGAAATATTCAGTAGTATGCTTGTTAAATGAAACTCAATAAATTGTCTTAGTGGCGATAGTAATGACTCAATTACTCTAATGTGAAGGATCACTGTAAATTTCTTTTGATGTTTATTTTTATTCTTACACTTAAATTGTTATAAGGATGAATCATCCTTATGATTCATACTGGGTTTCATCCAATAAGGTATGTATTTTCACAGCCTTTTATCAGTTTGGGTAGTAGCAGTACAAATTCTTCATGTAAATAAAACTCAAAGCTACACTAGACCAAATTGCAGATATATTTATTGCCATATGAGATCATGTTTTAGTGGTACACGTGTTTTCACCTCTTGAGGACAGTAGGTCACAAGTTTTGTTCTCACCAGCTTCAAGGTGTCAAAACCCCCCTGATTTACAGTAGATGAAATGTATTGGTGATATCTGTGTTCCCAGAACACCCAGTTTGCTAATGCCAGTATCACAGAACCACTACGAGGGATGCTTCCATGCTGGCAATCAAGAAATTCATCGGGACGTTGACTAACTGGGCTATGGAGACAGATGTCTTCGGCTTATAAAAGCGATCCCTTCAGGGGCAGAACACATTGGTTTAATACTGTATAATTTGCACCATTCCTATTCATCTTTTGAAAGATTATTTCAATCCCAAAGCTGTCAATTTTGCATTTTCATAAGAACTAAAACAGTTTCTAAAAAGTCAGAAAGTTGCTTTCTCTGTTTCTGTCCTTTTGATTGATTATCTATGGTTGCACAGCATATTACGTGATCACAGCAATGTTCTTTGGAGATATAATCATCAAAGAGCATTACTCAGCTGGGAAAGTACATGTGAAGGGTGTAAATAATGAAAGAGAACAGGGGGCCATTAAATACGTTTTTTTTGTTTTCTGTGCTTAGAGGCTTGTTTACAGGGTAGGGGGCATACTGTTAAAAAAGAATGTTAAAAGAAAAAGGCAAAACTCCTAAATTGTACCAACCAATCCATCTGTTCAGATAGGGAGCCCTGCAGACCTGGCAAACCTTGAAGGTTTATCAGTGTTCATTTTGGTGTTGAAAGGTGTATTTAGTCCTAGTGGCTCAAAAACCTCTAGTTTATGTGTTAGGAAGTATATTCCCAAAGCAGATGTTTAATTTTTAAATTTATATGGTCCTTGTAATCCTAGTCATTTTATAAAGCCTATTTCTGTGTAGCACATCAAATATAAATGATTGGAATCTTTAATTAAAGACTGGTTTAGAGGAGAAAACGGAGCAGGAAGCACAGTGTTGAAACATGTAGCCCCTTGACTTGTAGCACAGTTGAAAAGTAACTGATTGTGTGTGGTTAATTACCATGACTTGATTTGGCAGACCCCTATTGTTATCAGAGCTGCAAGGCTGCTTCTTAAACTGTTCAAACATGGATCTCCAACATTCAAGTCCAGAAAGGCCAGCTGCTCTGTTAAAATTCATTGCTTGTTTGTTTAAAAAAGTGTATCTTCTTTCTGTGTCGTTAATCCTGTGGGTTTTGGTTTGCTTGGGGTTTTTTTTAAGAAAATGGTTCTGTAATTTTCATTCTGATGCAAACTTCTGTAAGTGATGTCAAGTGTCTGGTACTGACTCACCTAATACTGGCCTGATACTACTTTTATATCTGTAATAAGCATCATTAGGAGTAATCCATACAGAAGTCTATGATTCTTATTTGCACTGTAGCTCTCCCTTTCTTTTCATATAAAGGAACTTGTTTAGTGTACTACTAATGTACAAACAAAATTAACTTGTCCTAGGTAAAATAAGAAGATTTTAAGAGAGAAAATTAGATCCATTAGAGTTGAACAGTAAAAATATTGCAAGTGAGATCAGAATAAACATTACTGCATAGATTGCTGCTGTTTATATTTGAAACCATTTAGAAAATCAGAAAGGTATGAAGCCTTTGAGTAGACCTGAAAGCAAAATACATAGAATCCAAAGCTTTGTTATCATTAATAAAAAATACTAAGGGACTGGAGAAGTAGGATGTGTTTGTCTGAAACTAGCTATGTGGAAGTTTGAGCACATTACTGTTACTATCAAACTCAGTATGTTCACCAGCCTTTCATGGGTGAGGTTAAATCAGCTAAAATATTTATCTAAGGGATTTTTTATTGTGGAACTACAATCTTTTGACTTTTTTTTTTTTTGTCAGCCAAACATTGTCATTTATTTTAGGATTTTATCTGATGTTTGAGTTGTAGGTATGTAAAAAAAGGATTTCAAATTATCCAGTCGAATTTAAAATAATTTCACATCGTTTTTTATGCTTTCTGTTTGAAACACTAATGCCTGAATGCTAGATATAAAGAACTCTGACCTTAATATAGATGATGTAGTAGTTTTTTGGACACATTGAAAACTGATACCTTGAACAGAGTAAGTTTAGTTGATCCTTTCAGATGAATATGGCCACAGAACTTTTACACATGTACCATTTTTCTTACTGAAATGACATCAAATTGAATTTTTATTTTTGAAAACTGTGGATTTCACATACAGTAGAGAGATGATTCTAAATAATAAATCAAAATAGACATCCTACCAATCAAGACACAGGAATACAAGGCATGAGAAACCTTCTAATTTAGCATAGAGCAATCTCTTGTGCATAACTGCTGTCCTCTGATCAAACCATGCTTTTTAACCTCAAACAAGGAGGGATAAAGGAGTCTTGGTAAGAAGGACAGCTAGAACATCCTTTAACAGAAGGAAATAACTTGATACAGAACTGGAAAAAAAAAAATGAAACCAAAAAGTGGTAGACATTTTTTGGACGGGTGGAGTAATGAGCAGAAACCTCCTTGGCTCTGTGTAAGCTCTGCTCAGCAGTAACTAAAACATCCCTGTATTATCAACACTATTTCCAGCACAAATCCAAAACATTTGCTGTACTAGCTATTGTGAAGCTACTGTCTATCCCAGACAAAACCAGCAAACACATCTATAGTGCTTGTCAAGTATCTTCTGAAGAGTATGCTTTTTCCACTACTCTGATCCTAGCAAACGTGGATGTGAAATTTATCCATACTGATATACAGAAAAAAATTCCAGCTTTCTTTTTGGAGTAACTGTAAATTATAATTCACACTGCTGATGGTATCAAATTGTATAATGATTTAAGACCAACAAATATACCAACAGTCTAGGATTTTTTACTCAAAGTTTTTAATCTTATTGCAGACTGGTGGGAAAAATATTGTATCTATATCATTCTTGCTGCAGCTTCAAATCTTAGACTCCAAACTAATATTTGACTGCTTAGAGGCCCTTTTACTTAGGTTAGAGGTGCAGGCTAAGAACCTGTGATGCTAGACGTGGTAGAGTCACAGTCAAATTTCCTTTAAAATGGTATTTTACTACTATTTTTTTAATCTAATACTAGTTTAGTGTGAAAAGAATAAGGATGAGAAAAGTGGGTTTGTACAACATTAATTTTCTCTCTGGGGAGAAGATTTTTCCAGGGCCAAAATTACATTCCTCTTATTTTGAAGTTAAAGCAACAAAGTTAGTAACTTTTGTTCTGCAATACTTTTGCATGTACCTAGACATTCCTGATTTCCTGTTGGCAAGCTAATCCAGTGGGAGACACAAAAGCTATAAAAATTTAGCAAATAGCATAGAGGGTTGAAAAGCAAACTTTTAAAAAGTTTACAGTGCTGAAATGGAAAGAACTGCATTCATTTAGTCTTCCTAGTACAAGAATCATTGTTCTCTTTAACAGTTCACAAACCTCAGCAAGTTATATAGAACATTATATGTAGGTGTTTCCTTAATTTCTCCAGTGGACAGGAAATAAATAATGATTAGGGTTTTTTAATGCTTCATCCTAAATATGAAGGTAAAGTGTTTTAAAACATTATTTCTTCTTTAAGGAAGGACAGCAAGAAGACTAAATGACAGGTTAGGTAATAAATAAGATGGTTGAATAATTGAAATCTCTTACTGTGTGGGCATCAATAGATTAATTTTTACTAGGGAATTTATTTCCAGTAATGATCTTTGGAAGTAATCTCTCATCAGTAAGCTGTCACAGTGAAGGAGAAGATTTTAGACTTTTGCTTAAAGTTGTACTAACTTTGCTGTGCTCATATGTGTTCTGTACAATTTTCTTCTTCAGTTGCATAGAAAGCCAAACAAGCAATACTTATGAGCTTATAAAAGCCCCTTTAAAAAACTGGCAGTTTGATAATTCAAAAATAACCAATACGTTTTGAGATGGCATGAAAGTTTTTAAGTTCTTTTTATGCTTTTTTAAAAGCATTTCTGTGTAAGCATAGCTTTTTGTAACATAAAAGGGAAATTGGTATTTGGTGTCTTATTACCACAAACAGGAAAAGTTTATCTTGAAATGCAATATTCTTTGGAAGAATTCAGTTATAAAGCCGTCCTGGAGAACTTGAACACTAAATGAAAAAGCCAGTAAATCACTGGAAAATATTTTACTCTTAAGCATGGATATAACTCATTATCTCTTTGGGCCCTGGTTCCTTTATCTGGATCTAGAATTCTGATTTTCCTACATCACTATTTCTTTAGATGTTTTTGCCTATCAAAAACCTGTGGCTTGAAAGCCATAATCTCTTCCACATGTGTAGATATGTCTAGGGATAAGATTTAGCCTACTCAAGTCTGGATTAGCACCTCCTGTNAAATCTTTTTTTTTTTTTTTTTTTTGTATGGAACCAAAAATAAAAAAGCATACAGTAACTAGCATAAAACCCTAAAAGTGCAATTGGAGTATTTGATGCTTTGCATAATGTAGCTCAGAGCATAAAGACTGTGATTGCAAATACTAATTGTTAGGTTTAAAAAGCCCTAGAGAAATAATTGCTGCAGTCTGCATGTCAGAAATTTCAAGGTAAAAGACATAACATGTTTAACTAAACCACAGCTAATTAGACCAGGAGCAGATCCCTTTCAAAGTCTGAGATGATGACATACACTGTAGAGCTGTTAACTGAAGAAAACTGAATGCTGATGTAATCAAATAAGGAAGCCAATTTCTTTTTTGTTCCTGTATTTCAAGAGAGATTCAGATCAATATGTTGTTCTTTTGATTCTCACACTTTTAGGGTTTTACCCAACTCTGTAAGAATAACCCACCTTCACTCTAAATCTAAAAGTTAGACCTTGTCCAATCTTTTTGGGGTGTTAATTTTTAGAATTAGTCTTTTCATTTTCATTCACAAAATTTTCATTCAGCAAATTGTTCTGAATTCCCACTTCCACCTCTTTACATTAAGTGTTAAAAAGTGATATATTTCCTCTCTTGGGCTATATTTGCTAATGCTCTTAACATTGTCAGTTAAGAGTCACATAAATCCTTTTAAGAGAGTCATAAGGATCCTGTAATGCGAGCATGTTCACTACTGACTACCGAAACCAGTCACAAGCAAGATCCCTAGGGAGCAGCAGCCATTCCATTAGGACAGCAAAAGTCAGTGCTAAGTGAAAGCACTCTTGGAACTTCAGTACAGAAACAAATAGTCAATAGCTTCAGTATCCCCTGTCTCAAACATGGTCCTTCTCTCATACAAGAAATGAGCTGGTTCCTTGCCAGAGTATGTGAAAAAATCAACCTCTTTTGTACCTGCTCATTAGCAGTTTGATAATTTCATTCTCCATTTCTTACTAGGATGACACATTATGTCCCGTTCTGTGAAACTTGTTGAAGCTATTTTTAACCTACTGGACTAGTAATTTCCAAAGATATCTTTCTTTATAGCTTTTTTCCTTTTACAGTTTGTTGCAAGTTAGAGACTTTACCAGGAGGACTGAAATTTCCCCTTAATTTTTCCTCACAAATTAAGTTTTTGACTGCACTCTCATTTTTGTTTTGCCCAAGACCAGTAAAATTCTGAGACCATTATCATCAGGTTCTTCCTGGTAATTGCTAACTTCCACCAGCTTAACATGGTAAAGGAGAAAGCTTTTTGTACATTGTGGATTGTTTTGAGAATCTTAAGCATGTATGCATCCAGGAAAGAGTGCACTGAGTAGTATCCACAGATTAATTGGTACTTCTTCCTGTCCAGATCTCTGCATTTGATGTCTTCTATTTAAGTTGTAAAGTGCACGTCTCTGTCCTCACCTGCAAGAATTGAATTTCTATTCTATCCTATTTACACCACAAATTAAGTTAGGGGTTTTTTCTGTAATAAGACTTGAGAAAGAATAAAAAGGTGGTAGAAGAGTAGCGGCAAAGGATAAACAACTAAGGAAAAGAGGTTTCTCTGTACTGGAGCTATTAAGTGACTATATAAAACCAATAATTTTCTGAAATGGAAACCCCTAGCTGTTTATGTGAAGCAAAAGATATACTAAATCAGCAGAATCTGTGGATTCCTGACCACAGAAATATTGAGTATGCCATCTTCACTATTGTATCAGCACATCCATGTTTAAAATATACTTGGAGTACAAAAGGTTAATGTCAAAAGTCTCTTTAAAAGAAAGAGAAAATAAATAACATTAGTCCTTGGATTTATTCGAGAGCTGTAATGAATATTCTCTATTGCAGAAGAAAAGTTGAAATAATTTATGGAAATCTCTACAATAATGAATGTACATATCCCAAATTACTGTTCTTAACTGTACTTAATTATTCTTTGTAAAGTTATCATCAATCCACATAGAGTAATGTTAATAGAAATCATCAAAAAAGTGACAGATAAGAGCTAAATAGACTTAGCTGTTCCAGATTTGATTTGAAATAGATTTTGAAAGAAAAGATCTGAAATTATCAACAGCTACTAACAGAAACAAAAAAGGCAAGCCTTATTACCACTATGTGTGGGTCCTTTATTCAACCACCCAAGCTCACTTTAAATTATTCTTCCATTAACTCACTGTGCTGCCTACTTCTAGCCCTTGCTGAGCAAACTTCAAGAGCTGCACCCAGCATGTGTCCTGTAGCTCAGAACAGGAAGCACTTTGGTACTCTGTATTCATGGGGAGAAACAGGAGGAGGGAGAAAGTCCATGGGGAAAAAAAGGAAAGGAAAAAAAAAAAGAGAAAGAGAGGAAAGAAAGGAAGAAAAAGAAAGAAAGAAAGAAAGAAAGAAAAAGAAAGGAGGAGAAATTTGATGCATAGTTTACTAATACCTGTTACTGAGCACAGAAATGAAGCATTATACTTACTATTAACTGAGGGGGATCTATTTCCTGAACAATCTGTTACTTCTTTTTGTACTCTTGGCACTGTTATGGATGCATTAACTAGATAATGGTTAATACAGTGTCAAATTACAAGTACAAATGAGCTTTTCCTTTGTCTGTGCTTGATGAAACAAGTACAATTTATATCAAATAGTTGTTCATTGTAATAGTGTGGAACCCTTCGTTGGAGTGCAGGAGCAGCTTTTACTTTACACATTTAACTTTATTTCCACTGCCTGGCCAGTTGTATTTCTTTGCTTTCATCACCAACCCCAAATTTCCAGTCTTCCTTGTATTCAGCTGTGCAATATCCTGAACAGATATTTGGGCATTCTCTATTTCTTCATTGACTATATAGACAATGTAACTTTCTTGATAGACAGTAATGCTGCACAACTCGTACATTCACATGACAATATAACGTATTTTTCTCTGTATGCATTTTATTAATTTACAAGAAAGCATAAGCTTTATGGGGAAAAAAAAAAAAGTTAGTCAGCTGGAGGGAAACAGAACTTACAAACATTTTTAGTCTTTTTCCTTCCTTAGTAAGAATATGAACATTTAAATGTATGCAGCAGAAGCAGATGAAATCACATTCTCTGACACTTGTTAACTCTGAAACAGATATGTGATTGATTGCAAGGTGGCATAGCTGCTGGAATTTTTTGTCGGCACATTTTGATGATACAGCTACTTAGGTGAACTTCAAGTACATCAGTGACACATACAATGTTTCAGACACTTTGAGTGATTTCAGTGGTAATAATTTATGAAAACTTTTGGAGCCAGTTATTAGGTTTGTCTCAGAAAAGATTGATTTTTTGTTTTAATCCTCAGTTCCTTGCTATATATCCTGTTTATCTCATCCTATTTAGTTAGAAAACAAATACATAGAACTTTAATCCAGAAATGTCTGCTCTAACTATGTGTCAACACCTTAACAAAGTGTCCTATATGAAATGTTTGGACTTGAAAATACCTATGCAGCAGATGAGTCTAGAAAAAGGTGGAGAATATAGGGAATGAAGCACAACAAAAACACTTAATTTTAAAATAGACCAAAACAGAAGGGGATAAAAAAAAATTACTTAACAAGAAGTTTAATGCCTTCTCTGTGAGACTGTTAGACTTAGTATGTTAATACTGTGGGACAGAGCAAATCTCATATCCTCACCAAAGTAAAAGGAAAAAACACTTGACACTGAAATTGACCCCATTTATGTAGCACATCCAAAGGTTGCTTCAGGACTTCATAAGCCCAACTCAATTCAAACATGGTGATTGGGACACTCCAGAGAAGTCTTAGCTAATAAAAAGATGAAGGTCTTTCTCTTCCAACACCCAGTGTATATACAATATTGGATCACTTAACTGGAGTATTCTGAAACATAACTAGAAGGACAGAAATGGAAAGAAGAAAATAAAATTAATTAATTGCTACTGTAAATTGTGGTTAGATTGCAATGTGATATATTAATTTCAAATTATTTTATAAATATGGAAGAACATATTCAACAACTCTGGAATGCAAAAAATATACTTAATCCATGAATATTCTGTTTGTAAGATTGTGCTACTGAAATTATTGCAAAACTATTATATGTCCTTATATTTCTAGGCAATTCAATGGAAATTCAAGTTTTATTCAAAACAGTCATTTGTATGATTTACTATCATGCTGTAGATTTTAATTCTTTAAAGCAGACATTCCTTTATAACAACACTAACATGTAGCTCTTGTATTCATTTCCTGAAAAACTCAGGTGTATTCACCACAGAGCGGCGTCTTTTTGATTACCCAAATAGAGCAGCATTTCTTTGTAAGGCATGGACTTATTTAAGGTATTTAAGGGAGGTCTGACAGTGACCCTTCGTGGCTTCCAGTGAATGGAAATGACTTCAAAGACTTTACTATAAGCATAAAAGGCATCAATAAAGGATGATTAGCAGGTTATATTGCTATTTCAAACAATAACTTGGGATTTTTAATAACATTGCTTGTATATTCCTAAAGTTAGAGTGTCAAATTAATTTTTGGCCTAACAGCAGTGATAGTAGTAAAGCTGGTCGAGGGATGAATTTGGCCCTCTGCATTTTGATTCCAGATATTCCAGAAAATTCCACATATCATTGTTACACCTAGAATTCAGTTCTCTAAACAATGTGTAGGAAAACTAATCCCACAAGAAATCAAGCTTGATAATGAGGAAAAATGGATCATCAGACTTTGTACGACTGCTAGAAGAAGGATTACTCTGTGGCAATGAGCCTCAGTGGAAAACTAGGTGACAGATGAATTGCCCAGGAGTTGCAATGAAATATGCCCATTTGTCATCTCTGTAGTCCCAAAATACAAATCTTATGGCACATTTTTTTATTTAATTAAGAAAAAAAGAAGAAAAAGAGCTTTATTCTTATTGTTTTGCATATAAAACAATTAGAATGCTTTCAAAGTATTTGTAGAATAATTTCCAAATATTCACTAGAATTGTTGGATTTTTTTAGGACGTTACACTTATTTTCATTATTAAGAAATAATGTACAGTTATTCTTCTAGGAGATTTTAAATATTCCTTCAGAATGAGTTAAACTGAGCAGTCCTAGAAATTACAACAAAATCCTTTGCAGCTGACCCACTGTTTGGATTGCAGAAGATATCTTGCCTTTTTAACACAAAATCTGAAAATTCATGGTTCTGTTAGTGTGCAAATTTAGTGTGTGAGCCTTACATATTACACATGACTATTGAAAGTGTGTTATTAAAAAAAAATCAACAAGGTGATAACAGCAAAAATACTGAGGATGGTGTTGTGAAAAACAGACTTCACTTTGAAATTTCTGAATTTGTGAAATATCGATGAGAAATATACATGCGGTGCTTAACACTGGCTAGCGCTCAGCTTCTCCTCGTAACATTCTTTTTGATCACACTAATAATGCGCTATGAAGCATCACTCTGTGGGGTGCAGTTAAAGCCTATTTAAGCCAAAGGAACTGCTCACACTCTCCCAGGGGAAAATATCAGAACAGTTTTATTTTTTCCTCAGTCACTCCAGAAAACTTCATAAGGGATAGTCTTAACCAGTGTTACCGGAAAATAACTACCACCAGTACGCCTGGAAAAAATGGGAGAGAATTGAAGAGTAAATGCGGTGCTGAAAAATACTGAATAAGATGATTCAGAATTAAATGCTTAAGGCTTACTTGAGCTTCAGTTGTGGAAGGTTTATGCAAATTAGACAGTTAATAGATATTCTTGTCAAGGATCTTTATATAAAATGCAGATTAAAAAATCCCACTCTACCTCCTCTCCCCATTCTCTTCCCCAGCTCCCAAGAGCTAATTTTCTGCCATAGAGGCCACAAATTTAGGTCTCACTTTTTCAATATTTCTGTTCTCATAAAAAAATAATTTAAAAGCATTTCATGCTTAACGCTGCCTGCTTTTATTTTATCTTTTAAAGTTGTGACATTTCACCATCTGCTTTTTTTTTTTTTAAGAGAACAATAAAATAATTAGCTGGCATCTTAAGGGATAGTAGATTTATTCCTAAGTAATATGTTTGGAGTTTTGGGATCTTCCCAAAATGGGTAAATAAATCAGGTTGAAAAGTCTTCCCTTATGCAATATCTTTACATTGAGAGGGAGAAAATATGTGTAACTAATACTGTTAGTAAAAGAGATTCTTGTTTAGGCACTGAGAGACATATCACGAAAAGAACTTAAGCACTAATATAATGAGCCGTGTTATACTGAACTTTTAGTCCTGAGCAGAGCAATTAGATTAAACAGAAAAATAGGATAGAAAATACATCTCTTTGTTAACTGGAGCCTATTTCTTTTACTCAATATAATTGTGTAACTTTCATAAACAGATCAGACTCCATCTTAATGAGAACTGGCTTCTGAGTATTTTTCTTCACCCTACTATTGTTATTGGGAGATTGTCAGATCGTTCCAGATCGTCACTGCTGTCTGATCATTAAGAATACTTTTGATCTCCAGCCTAATTTTATTCATGGACAATTTATAACATTTTCCTTCTGCCAACAGTGCCCTTAAGTTTAAATAGGCCTTCTCCTTTCATGGCATATAATTATTTTCCAAACATAATTATTTATAGAGAGTGATTATATGTCTTCTTAACTACAATATGTCTTCTTAGCCATTATTTTGCTAACTTAAGGAGGATAAGCACTTTTACTCATCCTTTGTATGATAGGCACTCTATTACTCTGATCCTCTTTTCAGTCCCTGTTTAAGCTTGGTTTCCCCTCTGTTGTTCTTGACTAGATTGTGTATTCCCTGTGCAGATCCATGCAGAGGTAAATGTTCCCAAAGACAACTCGCAGGTACTGAATGGAGAGCCAACAGAAGTCATCATGCAAAAGTCCACCTTTGACAAATTCTAATGTTTTTGGATCTCATTTGAAAGCATGTGTCATAATACTTATTATGCTAAATCTGACATTGTGCAGGACTCTAGACAATGTATTTAGGAGCAAGAGACTCTTCAGAATCTGCAGCCCTTAAGTTTGTCTTCACAGGTTAGTGTCCATGACCATTCTTCCAAAAATAAACAACCCTAACTTATCTTAAAAATTGATTAGATAGGGGATAGTTTTGAATTAGTTAAGAGACTGAGAATGTAATATTTCTCATGAGATGGTGTATGAAGCTTTGTCACCATGTTTAGAAAGCTGCAATAGGGGAAGCCAGCTTTAGGTAGGATAAATTAAACAGTTTGGTAGAAATGTTAATTAAGGAGCTTCAAGGAAGAAGAGAAGAATAATGTCTTAATCTCCCACAGTAGCATGGGGTGTTTCAGTGTTCTATTATAAGCAATGAACATAGATGCAGAGGAGAAAGTAAACAAGATCCCATCATTCTCTCTGGTTATAAAAAGTGGAGGTGGCTCAGTGTGGCTATTTTAGGGACTCTGGTTGCCATCTTTAACAGGAGGAGCACAAAAATATTACTTTAAGAACACTTCAAGGTTTATAGATTTGGAGGACTTTTCAGAGACTAATTATGTGTTCAAAAAATCTCATATCCAGCTGAGATGTATGAGCAGCCAAGGTATATCCTTGTTCCTGAGGTTACTGTTTATAATGCATGCTGTTATTTTAAGTCAATACTTATTTTTAAGTCAATAATTATTTGAAGGTAAGCATATTCTCATATTCTTAAATCTTTTATACCAGTGAAATTGAATCTGAGTAATTTGGTTCATGCCAAACACTGTATTCCTTTGGGTCACTATTTAAAGGTATCCAGTCTCCTCTGAAGTATGAGGGGCCTCATCATAGATAGATTTTAAAATGGTCAAAATTTATAGAATTAATTTTCTGAACTGTATTCTGAGCTTCCAATAAGGAAGAGGAGAGCTGGAATTGGAAATTACATTTCTGCTAAAGCCTCTCATAACCTTCTGTATGCAAATTCAATGATTAGAAAACTTCTGAGGAGATGATAGACAGAGGTGTGAGCCTTCCACTCTCTGAGCACTGGTCTAAGTACCAGCCTCTGAAATGTCATAAGACAGAAATGCTCCCATTGTCTTGTTTCAGATAATCTACTTTGCATGAAACAACTGCATATTAATTTGCTTAGAGAGAATGCAGGACTGTGAGGAGCAAGATTCATCCTAATGGCTAAAGTTTCTGTACAGGGAGGGAAGCTGCTAGTGGCAAATTTTAGCACAAAATTTGTTTATACATTTTACCAATGATTAATAAGTGCCAAATGGAACTTTTTTAATGAGCCCCCGTAGTGGAAACGTTTTTAGGAGCTGAGCTATTAAGCCAGAAATGTATCCTCGTTCTAACTTCTCTCTATCACTGTGATTTTTGATTATTCCGTATGCAGTGGAATTGCTACAACAGGAAGGATTAAGAGTCCTTGTATAAAAAAAGCATAGTAGATTGATGGTGATAGCTTAGGAGATGTGGGTTTGATAGCTCCTTGGCAGAAGAAAAAATAGAATCTTTGTCCTGTATCTCCTTGCAGTGCGAGTTATTAAATAAAAAGCAATGTGAGGAGATCATCCATTTAGATTTAGAAGAAGTCTATAAACTCAATATATTCAGTGAAGTGCTTGATCCTTCAGGCACAGTCAGGATCTGTGCTTAGCACAATTTTTTTTTCCTTTCGGATGTTACCTATTTAATCATGAAACTGATGACAGTTTGAGAATACATGTTTTGAACATAAATAAAAAAGTAAGGTGAGATGCCAAAGAAAGCCTTTAATATCAAAAAATAAGATTCTTATAGTACTGATATTTCCTTTTAAAATTATTTCTTAAATTTTACAAACTGAAATTTGGATTACTTTATAAATTGTAATTTTTATTTAAAATAAATACAAATAACAATTTTGCAATTTTGGAAAATTTTCATTATCACAAATATTTTCATAAAACTGGTATTGAAAAAATTAGATTTCAATTTCTCATTTTGTTTAAAGATGAAATTTACTAAATTATGTAGAAATTTAAACTGTTGGTGTGGAAGAGAAAAGAAATTACAAAAACTATTATTTGGTTTTAATAAGTCCCATAGAGGTTAATATATCAATAAAATGATGCTTTCTTGACAACTTAAAAAAACCAAGAACACTTCAAACACTGCATTTTATAGTCATTTATACACTTTCATTTTTCATTTCTTTATTGGGAAAAATGAGACCTCTACCCAGGGCCAGCACAATCTGTGACAATGCCTGTGCACAGCCCCATGACAGTGTAACCAGGGATCAGACCGAGTGAGCAGGGAGCACAGACTGCACCGGGTTCAGCTCCCACTGCTTTACACAGCCCCGCAGCGCCACTCCAGCATGCCTGGCACCTTGAAACCCTGCTGTGTGCCAGCGGTGCCAGCCACAGGCTCCTAAAGGAGGAGCAGGATTCCAAGGGGCAGCCTTCACAGGCCCTCTGCACTGGAAAAGGAAACACAATTATGTCAAAGTACCACATGACACAATGTGGGACTGTGAAGTGATTCAGGAGCACAGACTCTTTAGATGGAGGTGAACAATGTTAGTAAGCTTCAGAGCCTAAGACTTCTCACTGGCCCTGTTTAATTAAATGGTATAGGCAGTCTTCGATATTTCAAAGACTTGGTTCTGCACAGCCTTAGAACTTATCCCAAAGTGGCAATGGTTTCTAACCATGTCCTGCTGTTGAAGAATCTAAGTCTTCGATGACTTTTCAAGTTAATTTGATGTTCTGTACATATTTGGGATGGTTCAGCGTTTGAATTAACATCTGGAGAAAATATGTGTGAAAGATCAGTTCCATGACTACTTCTTCATAGGAGCAACAGACAAATATGGAAATCTTTCTCTTGACACCGAATATGACTGTAGAGCCAAAAATATGTCAAGATATTCTATCTTGAAAAGAGAGCAGAAGTGGAATACAGATTTGAGCTTGCAAAGGATGAAATGAGCAGATGTTCTGTCAACAAACTGATCACTGTACAACAAATTTTAAAACAAGTGGAACCAAGACATTTACCACATTTTTACACGAATCAGTTTTTCTTCAAGCTGTAGCTGAGACTGCTCTCATGAGCATCATTTTGTTAAACACAGAAAATTAAAAGAAAAAAGAAATTTTAAAACCCAGATTTATTTTAATTCTAAGCTTTTATTTAGAAGCAACAATGTTCTCCTCTGCAGTTAGTATTGTCTTCCGTTGCTGAGTTAGGTAAATGAGGTATTTTTATACTAGATAGAAATGCTATCATGTAAAGGCCTTATCCAGATTTTTCAAATCTGTATGTGTTAAAGGGAGTGGAGAATTGTAGCTTAGGCACTTTCGACTAGCTTTTAAACTGTTTGTTCTGTGACCCTTTAGTAAATCTACCGCAACACTCCAACACCTTGGAAGTAATCATTACAGTCTCCTGCTATATCTGTATCTGCTGCCATAGGTTATCAATAAGAACATGCACAGAATTTTCTGCAGGATTTTAAGGAGGCTGAGCAAACAGGTGAATTGTCCAGTCTGTCTCAAAAAGAAAATTAGCCCAAGCTTTTGACCGATATCCAAACAAATCACTTTAGGTGATTGACTAAGACAATATGACAATTAAACTTGGCACCAACTAAGTGCAGTATCTCAGCTACCCACACAGTGAATGGAAACTGGTAGACACTTGTATTGCACAAGTAGATAGCCTATGTGCCAAGCAATATACCTAGAGCTATCTGACAGAAAATACACCAGGACATTCAAGAACTTCTTAGCCTATATTCTAGTGTGTCTGGGAGATTTCGCACCTTGAAGTTGATTGCCTCTGTAACCAAAAATACAAAATTTACAGGATACTGTATGTATCATTGAGGTAGGAGCCAGATAGGGTGCTAAATTTACATTACCAAAAGGCAGTTGAACTATTTATTGAAAAGAGAAGCTGCGTACACAGGTAAAGGTTCCAGTTCTACTTACAAGTACTGTAAATGGCATAAATACTTACATCTTTACAATGATGCAGAAGAAAAATCAGCACGACGTGTTTTTTCCTTAGAAAGTACTCCTTTGTCTTTCAGTCCAAACTAACACAAAATTAATATCCATTAGCCCTTAGTAAACATTAGCTTTTTTGTTGCAGATGGTTATTAGTAGTTCATAGTTCTAATAAAGAAGGTGTTATTATGCAGATCTCCAGTGATCTTATAGTCACATTTAAACAATAATATCAAAGAACTATACATTTAACTGATTATTTTTATAAACTGGCATTCCAATTATTACTTATTCACAGACAATTATGCACTTTACTCTCAGCATGTATTGTAAATTTACTCTGTAGTTTTTTCTCTTGAACAGGATTTTTTTAAACTTCTATGTAGTGATATTTTTAGAGCACATCAGAGAACCACAGAATGGGTCAGGTTGGAAGGAACCATAGTGGGCATATGGTCCAACCTACCTAAAGCAGAAAAATTCTAGGGCACATTGCCCGAAATGCAGAACCAGGCAGTTCTTGAATATCACCAGTGCAAGAGACTCCACAACCTCTCTGGACAATCTTTTGCAGTGCTTGGTCACTCGCACCATGAAGAATTTCTTTCTCATGTTCGAGTGGAACTTTCTGGGCATCATTTTCTGCCCATTGTCTCTTGTTCTGTTGGTTGACACCACCAAGAAGAGCCTGGCTCCATCCTCTTGACAGCCCCCCCTTTAGATACTTATACACATTAATGAGGTCCCCTCTCAGTCATCTCTTCTTGAGGCTGAACAGGCCGAGCTCCCTCTGAACTTTCCCTTTTAAAACTTGGATAGTCAGAAGTTATTGTAATACCTACATAAAGATTGACTAATTTAATGATATTTTGATTGTAATCTAACAGCTGTATTTTCTTCATATACTGGTGGTTCTTATTTGCTATTTGTGTAAACCTTGTGTCAGTGTGAACAATCAGTATGCTGACAGCCATAAAAGCTTATCGAAATGAACATCATTGCACTACAAAACCAGAAATCTTGTCAAAAATATTCCCTTTGAAACAGTCAGAGGTCTGGCCTTCTATATAAAAATCCCAGTGCATGAAAGATGGAGCTCTTGCAGTGCTACTTGCTATATTTTTGTTTTAGAATTAAGGGGCACTAGAACTGGGAAGGACGGACAAAGGAAGAATTTCTGTGCACTGACTTTATGAATATAGTTAAAGAGAATGCTTTCCTTGATCTATCCATATAATTTTAAGAGTCAGTTTAGGGAATGTTGCCAGGTGGGCTGTCCTTCAAATTTGAGTTGTCATTCCATTATTTAAAAAAGTGAAGTCACTCTCCTGTCCCCTTCATATAAAGTAACAGTACCCTTCATATAAACCATGAATATATTCAGCCCTGAGAAAGCCTGGTATCTAATTCTGTGTAGGGAGGATATCAGCTAGAAAAAGGAGCTGATAACTGCTGAGGCTCTAAGTGAGAGCTGCTGGGGAGCAGATTTTCTTGAAGTTGTTCTAGCTGTATAAACGAGTTTGAGAAAAACTGGAGGAAGTTTGGTTACATGTTCAGTTTTGTACATTGATGAATTGGTGCTGTAATATTTTCTTGTTGTTATGCTTAATTACCTATCACATGCTTGCTATAGCAACACAAGGATAAAAAACAGTGGGAAGATGGAAGCTGATGATTTTTATCTGTCGTTCATGTTGTAAACACTTGCACTGCTTGAATCCAAATGCAAAGCAGAAGAATGACAATGAATGATACTCTGCCCTTCAGCAGATTAAGAAACAATGATCAGAGACATTGAGCAGTACCTTCATAAACAAGAGGTGTTAAAATAAAAAACTGTTGCAAAACACTTATATGCCAGGTTGAAAACATGCATCACAACAGCTCTGAAATGGGGTAGTCCCAATGCCCACCCACTTTTTTTACAGTGGGCACAAAAAAAGCATCTCAGGAAGTTTCTGTTGTCTCAGGATGTGTTTTATTAAAGCATCCAAATTGCAGATGAGTGCAGAACCAGGGTCTCTGCAGGACGGGGCCGTGCCTGCCCGGAGGGCAGACACGCGTTGCTGCTCTGGGCAGCACTGGGGAGGGGGCTCTGCAGGGCCCCGCAGGTAGCCAGGCCCCGCCTTCCTGCCCTGCCATCCCTCAGAACACACAGGAAACTGCAGGCAGGTAGGGAGAGGATTTTCCCTTTCAGCTCCTGGGCTGCACCTGTGGTAAACATGCATGGGTGGATGTCCAGGCTGGGAACTGATGATAGCAGTATTTTCTCAGCCCTGGCCTGGCACTCCTGGCCTCAGGCAGGGGGACTGTGGGGCAGCTCTGGAGGAGCAGGCCCTGCTCCTGCTGCCCTGGTCATGGAAGATCTTAATTGCAGTGCAAAAAGTGTTCTGTGACACTAAACAGAGAAAAGTAGAAGTTTATTATGCGTGCATGCAGTAGGGGATCCATATTAGAGTGCTGCAAGTTGGGGAAAGAAAATCTTTCACCTCTGAAGAAGTAGGGGAATGGGCATGTGTGTCTGAGAAAAAGTCCATAAAATATTGCTAGCTGATTTCTGGTAGAAAGTTTGATGGCTGTAGTTAAATGAATTCAGTAAAAATTATACCAAAATCATAGCATGTTTGAGTCCAAGTTCCACTGAGCTTTATATCTCTGGCATCCCCACACATAATTCACAGACTTAGTTCTGTTATTCTACGAAGCATTCAGTCTTTTGTGATCCTGCATAGTTATTTTTCCTTTTTTTTTTTTTTTTTTGTTCAAATTCAGAATGCAAGTTAATCACCCTGTTAGATTAGCATTGAAAATGCTGTGTAGTTAGTTAGAGCCCATTTTGGTAAAGTTAGAACTCTTTGGAAAAGTTGAAAGTTTGAACTACTACATCTGCCTTGGCTTTAAGTGACATTTTATTTCATTCATTGTTTCATTTCATTCAGTCTAGAAGTCAGTAGCTACCATATTATTCAACAGGAAAGGATGGGCTGATTAATGTTCACATCCATATTTCTCCTTTTTTTCTGTGGGGATGGAAAACTTAAAAAAGGAAAGTGGAGAAAAAGTTGTTTTGAAAGTGAGAATCATAATGATGAGCCATTCTATGGTATTCTACAGCTAGATAATACAGGGGCATAGGGGAAATGGAGTGCTCTGGATCAAGCCAAGAATTCCTGAAAGTTTGGGGTTTTGGGGTTTTTTTCAATGCTTTTATTATTACTGAATTTTTAAAGTATTATTTCCTTTTGTTTCAAATGTCTATCCAGCTGTATGTTTTCTTACTATTTAACAGCTAGTATCATACCTGAAAAAAAGCATCATAGAAAATTGAATAAATGGAAAATTTGATTAATTTTCAATAGAGACATCTTTTTATAAAAACCTCCTATTTTTAGTTCAGGATGCTGAGGTATCCATAAATTTACCTATGCTTTTTTACCCCTAGCCTCTTGGACACCATTGTCTTTCATTTGACAAAAAGAATCCCTACCTGCTAGCAGTGGTACATCCAGCTCCTGCGAGGAGCTAGAAAAGCAGGTAGCTAGCTTTTTATTTTTCTGAAACGTGATTTTATTCTTGGATGATGTCTGGCTGTTGCCTCTGAATTCAGATTAAATGCTATTGCGCTGTAGTTTGGGCGACAGCTCGCAAGGGAAGGTAACATGAGCTACTGTATTCCAAGGCTTATTTTCACCTATTTTAACTTCCAAGGGGAGGAAATGCATATTGAGTTTGTTATTTCTCATTCTTTTTCTTAGATCAATGGTGGATTATTTTGGAAAAAACAAAGAAAATAAGGGGAATCAATTCTGAGTGACAATGTTGTGAAAAATTTACATGTTTCAGTTTTACGGAAGTGTTGTGACCTTTTCTTGCTCTCTGGTATCTCAGAAGTATTTGGTGTTAAAAGTTCAAGCTTGTCATGCTCTTAATCCTTGATGAGAACAAGTGCATGTGGCATGTCTGAACAGATTTGATTTAGAAACAGAAAATTTACTTTTAGTCCTATCTAGTCCAGTCCAGAATGGGAGATAATTAAGCAGTTCCAGATGCCTTCATGTGGCATCTTTAGCAGACATGAGCATATTTCTTCATCCTCACCAGTAATTCTATTCTGGCTTGCTTTAAGTTTAAAATAAGAAGGAGAGGGAAGGAAAGTTGCCTTTCCTTTGTGTTGTGTCACTTACCAAACAATTTATTCATATTTTATACATTTTATTACCGAAATATATTCTAATTATAGTATACATTTACCAGAATACTTTTTTGTCGTATTTTTGGGGCAGCACTAGGACTACACCAAGTAAAGGTATTATTTAGTGCCTCCTGAAAGCATAACTTAAGGTATCTATTACTCCCAAAACTCTGACTTGACACAGAACTGTGTGAGAGAAAGATTAGTCTTTAAACCTGGCGTAGGACTGTGTATCCACTGGAACCACATCTATTAAGACAGTTTTCCAAAAGCACTTCTTGTTTCATATGACTCCGATTTAGAATAGGCCTGCATTTAAAATGGAAAAAAAAGGAAGAGAATGTCAAAACTTGAATTTTAAATTATGTACAATATTGAATATTAGAGAAGAGGTGATGGAATAATTTATAGAGAATTAATGAAGCATTTTCAAATTTCTAGCATGTGAAGGATTAAACCCTAGGATTAAACTCTAGCAAACTTTTTTTCAAAGCATTTAGGTTCCTTTGGGATTCACTGATTTGGGACTTGCTGAAGACCCAGAGAATATCTGGCAGGCATGACATTTCCTAATTTCCAGCAGCAGAACTGGTTTTTTTTCTCATCTGTTGTGAGTAAGCAATGTTGGCTCTCAGGATACTTGGCTCCACACCTTTTTCAAAATCCTATAATGGCTTGACATGAAGAAATGGATAAAGTTTCTTATTGTATCTGTTTACAAATTGACAAGCAGAGGCAGAGATTTTGTATGACCTGCTACTGGGTCCTGAATTAAGTTATTCAAGTTCTTACTTTTGCTAGCAGACTTCTAAGTATACAAAATGACACATGTATTTTAGTGTATTTAGTTTTCTTTTAGGTGACAGCTCGTTCTCTGATTATATTTCATTCACTTCTCTCAAGTCTGTGATAAAAGTCTATGCTAGCTGTCAACATAGTGTATTCCCATAGAACCATGCTGGTGGGAGAGTAACTGTTTCGTCCACACTTCGGTTTTTCACATCCTTTCCTTCCAAACCTTTTGCCCCCCACTACAATGTCATAGGATGGCTCAGTTGTTTTTTTTTTTCTTTTCCTCACTGCTCTCCTTCGGAGGAAAAAATACGCAGTTTGCATGACTGACCTACACTGATCTCCCAACAGATAAGAGGAAAAAGAATCGAAAGCATGAGGAATCCTTGGACCCCTACTAGAAGCGTGTCCTATCAGTATCGTAAGGACGTAAATTAATCTCATTCTTCACTGAAAATGCAGCAGTTCAAAGTTTTATTTGCAATATGTGGCAGAATAATACCTTTTAATACATTTTCATTAGGTAAACTGCAGCACTGGTGTGCTGAGTTCAAGAATATTTTCTCAAGGTAGAAGAAACACAGGGATGATTATGTGTGCCAAAGCAATGCATATGATAGAACAGTCTCACCTGATAGTTTCTTCAACAGGAAAATTAGAGTATATGTTTAGAATGAATACCGTGTAGTACACTGGCTACTCTGTTTATTTACAGCCTGCAATGAAAGGTGTTAGAAAAGCAGAAAAATGGCCATTGTTTCCTCTGCTGATTAGCATTGCTCCTATTTATTTGTGTGGATTAGTTTTATATGAATAAAAAAAGAAGTTCTGCAATATCAGTAGGTATTCCTAAATACTCAAGTGTGCTATAAATGTAACTATCCCTTTTATATTTAAATTAGGTATTTGATATAAATCAACAAAGCTCAGTGATGAAAACTGACAACTCCATGCATAATGCTGTAAAGAGAATGATTTCTCAAATATTTACTGCATCTATAATTTTTTTACATGCTGGCAGAAAAAATACCAACTGGGTAGCCCATGCATGTATATTTTATCTATTTTATAATTTGTGTCATTTTAATCCTCATAGTACCTCATTTTTTTCTTCCAGTAGACTAAATAAGAAATCTATGATTACTTACAGAGTCCTTAACAATGGGAGACTCTATTAAGCATGCAGAGAAAACAAATGCAGGCCATGAATTTAATTCTAGTTTTCATTATCTTTTATTTGTGTATCACACCCTAAAGCTGTCGATTCTATTCTCATATTCATCTTTCTAGTAAAATGTTTGGAGGCAGAGGGGAATTTGCTGAACAACTGAATTATTGATTCACTTTATGTGAGAAGAAATCCCTGTATTTTAAAAATTCTAATGTCTTAAGTTACTATGTATTTTTCCAATATTTGTAACTCTGGAAGGGTCCTAATTCCTGATGGTAAATTAGTAAATTATTATCAAAGTACAGTAAATATTTTATGCAGGGTACACTATCATAAATTGAGAAACCTCAATAGAAAATGTACCTACTTTAGCTTAGCATCTCAAATTCTGTTAGGAAATGTTTCATGTCAGCATCGTGGTGTATTTGGCCTCTGTTCAACCTCTTGCAAACCATTAAGAAAGCTTTTTCCCCCTTCTTTATGTAGTTTTCTTCTTACACAATTATTCCCTGTGTATTTGCCCGAGAGATATCTTGGCATAGTTGCAGAATCTGGCTTCACTGAGGACCTGCTTTTTGTGGTCTTAAGCTGGATTGAATGAAGCAAACGAAAGCTGAATGACTTGCCTGAGGCTGGCTCACTGGGGATTAGAACCAAGAATCCCCTTGCTCACAGCCATTTGCTCTAAACTGGAAACCTCACTGCCTTCATATTACCCCAGCAAATCGAGGGCCATAGCTCACATTTAGTTTCTTTCTAATGGTTTACATTCCCTTTTTTTTTGTTCAGATTTTCAGGGATACTTTTTCCTAGTCCATCCTATTTCTGGACATAGAACACAAATCCTTCTTTGGCTCCATATTTCATTTATCTTTCCGGGGAATGTGGTACATTATAACATTACCAATCAATCTTCTTTTTAATATATCTTCCTATTTAGCAATGGATAACTTCTTCAGTGCTCAGTTCTTTTTAAGGAATTGTCAAAAAGACCTATCATGAAAGAACACCCCCACAATATGATTTTTCATAACTTGTGACACTTAGTAATAAATATGACCATCTGCATGTACACACACACACACACGAATGCATGTGTTTTTACATGTATATTTACACACCTGTACTCATGCACAATACTGTTTTTTAAAACTGAAGTTGTATGTAATATTCAATGATTATACCATATTTTAGGAAGAAAGAATCCAACATAACTTTTTTATTTCCCCAGTACCAAGCCATAAGGCTTCTGGCCAATGACAGAATCCCTCAAAGTTTTGTGCCTTCTAGCAGTGAGTCTCTTGGGTTTCCAAGCTACAGGGTTTCCAATCATTTACTATAGCAGAGTCTTCACTCCTGCTAACAAAATCCCCAGTGCTTGTAGTGTACTTGGAAAAGTTCATATGCTGAAGCTGTTAGAATTTAGAGCCCAAGCTATGGCAGAGCAAATTTTTCTCATAGCTCTTTTATGCCATAATTTTACTGGTGATGTTATAGTCACAATTGTTTTTCCAATTCTGAATGCATAATTAAAGTGCAGTTTTCAGATCTGGTGGTAGAAGACACACTGGCCTTGAGGGATTGGTAATTATGAAGAGATTCCTAATCTATTATACATGACAGTAGGAAGAGGCAAAAATAAGGAGTAAAAGCTAAAGGACAACAACCTAGAGTCATCTGGGAACAGATAGGGAAGTACACAAGGTCAGTCTATGGCATGCGACATTTCCTTCCCATCTTAAACAAAAATATCTTAATGGAATATAGAATAAAGTAAGAAGTCTTCTACTTTTCTTCTTTCCTCCCCCCACATAAACACAGAAGGGCTTCTGTGTTGAGGAGGCTTGTTCTCCTGGTCAGAGAAAGAAAAACATCTATCACATGACATATTTCAGTCACATTTCTTTACCTATCAAGTGGTAAACATGTTATAAAACCTAAACAGAGGAAAAGATCTGTGTTGTCTTGAGTGGAAAAAAAAAAAAAAGAAAAAAGCTGTAATTTTACTAACTGTGGAGGTGGACCACTCTTTAATCCTGAAAAATGGGTGTCTCCACATTACTAAGTGTAGAAGTACCTTCCATTTCTTTACGCCCGTCATGCTGCCCAGTCATTTTTCATTTCTATATTGAAGGAGACCAATGAGTTGACTTTTTGCTTCATGAGCTTGTTTTACATAAAAATGACAGGTAGATTCACAGATTAGGTGGAAGCCGAAATGCATTTTTCACAGTTTCCTCCATCACAATCATAAGGGACATGCTCCTGAAGAGTATCACATTGCAGTGAGTCCAGTAATCCCCATGCAGTCTTGGAGGCTTCTTTTAAATGTTAAAAAATATTCCCAAGGATCCTTTAGGTCACTAGGAAATTTCTTAACAAGTCAAAGAAAGGAAACAGAGTAGGAACATGCCTAATTTGTTAATAATTTAGAAAATTACCATCATTCAGACCAATTCAAGTCTACTCCAGCTTGTGAGGCTTAAGGGAGACCAGATGGTGGTAGTTCATTGGAAGGTATCCAAAATTGCTTTTGAGTTAATTGATATAGTGGAGAAGAGATCTCTGAAGAAGTATATATCCCCAGGTAGTTGATTGCTTTGGAATTCCAACAGAGAAGAAATGTGTCAAAAATGAGAAAGGAAACATAAGTTATTGAGTGGTTTTATCTTAGATTTAGCCCACTAAATTTCTAGCCAAACATACATGAAAAAAAAAAGAAAAAATTTTCTAAATAAGGAAAAAGTGGGCATTGCAGAACTAAATGGAATTGAGAAAATAGCCTCTAGTATTTACCTTTAGTATTTACACTTCATTTCCATTGTTTAAGTGTATAGAAGAAGTAGAAGACTTATATTTAATTTGAGCCACTAAATTTCAATCAGAATGGCAATGTTGTACCTTCTAACAGTGTATTTTTACATACTGCTGAACGCAAGTGTCCATGTACTAAATTAAAACTGCCACCAAAGATTGTTTAAAATCTCTAAAAAATAGATCAAATGAAACTGGAAAAGTAATTGATAGGTACAGTGAAATGGAAAACGAATATAGAACTTTAAATCACAGAGAAATCAGGATTTACATAGTGACTATTCACTCTTCTCTTAGGCTTCCTAATTGAACACCTTCATTCTGGCCACTTAGTAAGCAAGGAATCTACTTCTACTATGTATTTGACATGATAATGAACACAGAATCACAGAATTATTTAGATTGGAAAAGAGCTCTAAGATCATCAAGTCTAATCTTTAATACTTAACAAGCATTGAGTATAAGCTTTGGTAGCTTAGCTTAGTTTTATTTTTTCTTCATTCTTTCTTTCTGTCTTTTTCATTTTCTTTCTTTCTTTTTTCTTTTCCTTTTTGCTCTTCCCTTTCCTCTTTTTCCTTTTTCTTTTTTCTCCAAACATATGTGATTACGTGTATTTAGTTCTTAACAATGAGGTAAATCCTTCAACATTTTTAATAATTTCATTTTGGAAATGTTTCATCAGGAGACTTAGCATTTTCTGTGCTTTTCTTTCACATGATGTCTTTCAATCTTTTTAGTGTGCATTCCATTAGAAGAGCAGTCAGTGTGACCTTCTTCTATGGGGTTAATAAAGAATGCATAGTTTCATAAGCTTGATTCAATTTCCTTAATGTGAGCATGCTGAATAAGTGACCATTATAGTATTTGTCTGGTTTTCTGTGCTTCAGTGTGCAGTTACCAACCTTTTATATGAATGACCACATCTGGTGTGCATTTGGCCACGTAAGGTGAGACAAAAGCAAAATAGATTTTCCTTAGCATTAAATCAAATTTCCACACATTGTACTCTCTAATGTGGATCTAAAATGTATCAGGTCATATATTATTTAGCTGCATTGCATTTTGTGCTTTTTTTTACTTCCATCCCACATTCCCAGTTTTAATAAATGCATGAGTAGATGCAATATTTGAGCTTTATATCTTAGAAATTCAACACTTTCAACAGATTCTTCAGACTTCAAGGAATTTAATATTAGTATCATAAAAGGTCTTTTGAAGAATAATACTGGAACATAAGAAAAATGACTGCCTGAGTGTGCCCTATCATTTTGAAAGTGTTTTATTGCTTTAATTTCCTGTCTTACTAAAGTAACAAGAGGCATAATAGAAGATATACTGTAACAGAGTTAGCAATTTATTAGAAGGCCTGAGCTGGTTGAGGACTTTATGTGATGTGAAAAAGAAAAACTCTATTTAGCTGAAAAATGGAGACAAGCTGCAACATTAATGTTGCAACAGCTTTAAATGGAACGCTATCTTTGACTGGTAAGTTGCTTCTAGAAGTATGTTTGAATAGGATAAATCTGTAAATATAGGTCTCACTCGGTCCCTATTGTGTGTGGATAGCCTCCTGAAAATCTAATGCTACTTCATCCATGAGGTGTATATGAGATGATGTTTCTATTTGGATTCTGTAGAACAAAGGTACTATTGCAACTATATTCATAGTCTCATATAATAGCTTGGGTTCAAAGGGATATGAAGGATCATCTAGTTCCCACCCCTCTTGTGGGCAGGGACATCTTCCTCAAAGCCCCATCAAGCCTGGTCTTGAACACTTCCAGGGATGAAGCATCCACAACTTCACTGGGCATAATATGTGTTTTCATTTATTTTTTATGCTTCCACATAGGGGACTTAATTAATTCTGGGCTTTGGCAATCTGGTATACTCAAAGTTTAAGCTATGCTGAGTTTTTAAAGTTTTACCTATTCACTCTTTATAACATGAATGCTGGAGTTCATTTCACATGAAGCTGAAAAATCCATTTTTAAAAAGTATAGAAATGAGAGATATGACAGTGACTAACCTGGAAAATTATGATGCAAGATTAATTCAAAAAGCATCTATTTCCCTAGAAGGAGCAATGAAGTATTGAGTTGCTGTTTACAGTGTGCATAGCAAGATATGCAGGCGTCTGTATGCTTGTGATGGAAGTTGCATGTTTATCACTGCAGAGCAAGAAGTACAAGAATTACAAGGGCTTCTTAATCCCACCACAGTTCTGCCACTGAAGGATTACAAAACAGCTGGTTGTAACAGATTGCTTGGTATTGCCAGAAAACAAAACAAAACAAAAAATGTAATAATGTGTGGGCAATGCCTTTAAAACACAGTTTAGCTGAAGATTTTATTGATAACACTGTTTTTACTGGATTGCACACTGTATGAATTGCTTAGAGACATTTTATTCTTATTTCTTATATTTGGTGGATTATTGAACAATACTACTACTGTTTTCCTCTATTGAGACACTCCTAGTTGTGTCTTAAGAAGGGCAAATGGTGTAAATTATATAATAGAAATCTAACCTTAAAAGCTCGTGTATTAAATTTGTACCTTGGACTCCTAGGGGCTCAAGAAAAAGCCCAAATATTACTGGTATCCCCTATGTTATTCTTTGAAAGAATAATGATTTGCAAGGCTTATTGCTTACTGAAGCACGAAAGATTTCCTCTGGGCTTGCCACAGACAATCCTCAGGCACATTAGAGGAGTCAACTAGAGTTAGTTCAAAGTGAATTACTCCATTTTAATCATGGTGCCTTTACCATCTCAGTCATGGCATGTAATATAGTCAGTATTTTTTTCCTTTTAAATGACAAGTTTGGTCACTTTTTAAGGCATATTTTAGAGTGTTTGTGAGATTTATAGATTCAACATCTCTTCAAAGACTTTCTGTCTTGCTTTACAAGCCTGACATTTTGTATCGTGTCTATTTCATCAGCTTGAGGCAGTTCTTAGTTAAAATATGTGGAGATGTTTTACAACTGAATTAGTTCTTAGTATGATATACAGCCAATTATATAGCTATAATGAGTCCAAATTTTAAAAAGCAAATAAAAAATATTGCACTAAGGATTACTAAGGACTAACATTACATGTTAGCTCTTCATTTATTTGCAAATAGGAAACAGGTATGTAATCATAGTATTCACAAGTATTATCACCAATAAATTTAAAAATTCAGCACTTTGATTACTTTAGTATTTAGCTAATTAACTCTGAAACCTTGGAGGGTTTTATGCATTTTCTAAAGTCAGTGCCAATTTCATAATTACTTCGATCACTTCCTAAACTGCTAAGTTTATCAGGATACAAAATAGTAATTAATGAACAAAAAATGTGAATCTGATCCTTTATTTTTTTTTCCTCGACACATCTGAGACAGATTGCTGCTGAGATATTTTTCTATAGTGTAGCGGATTAATTACTGAATCTTCCAGGAAAGATGCAACTTTTTTGCAATCCTTTTCAAGAGGTTAAAGAACCATCTGGATGTTACTCTGAATTTTATAAAGAGTAAATCAATAGACTCCATGGTTATACAATCATTCCTGTATTTTTTTGTTAATACAGGTTATAAAACTACTGATGATGATGGTCTTTACCCTTAGCCCTTCCTGTATTTATGTCTCTGGTCCAATAACCAGAGGGATCATGGAGGTATGTTTTATCTTCATTTTAGCCCTCTTGAGATCATTTTAGTCCAAAAGGGAAATCAAATGAGATATAGAAGATGCTAAACTTGCACAACTCTCAGGTCATTAGAAACTAATTAGAAACAGCTTATAGATTTCAGTGATCCTTTAGGTAAGACGTGAGAGAGGGATCAAAAAAACATTTAACATCTTCACTTCCTTATTCTTTCCAAGTGTGTGAAATAAAGTGTGTGACAGAGTTTCTAACCTTTTTTCTATTGTTGCTTTTTTTACAGTACAAACCTGTATTTTGCAGAGTAGGTGAAGTACAAGAAAATACTGAGATACTAATGTAGCCAATAGGTCTTTTCACTATGACTTCATTCATTATTATTTAAATCTTACTATTTTCTAAATAAATCCCAAAAATCTATCTAATTACAGCTCATGTAATGTATAATCTATATGAAAAGAAAGATGTGCTATGAAAAACGTGAAGGATACAAACTAGTAATAGACACGCTGTTAATATTAGTTTTATGCAAGCTGTTATGTATCCCCTGGTTTACAATGCTGAAGTCTATGAAGTTTGTCAATCTTAGAATCATCTCTGCTGTTACATCTCAACGTTTTCATGTGAAATAGCTTCCTTCTCCTGGATCATGAATCATTTTGTGACAATATAGCTATCACAGATGTCCAGCAGAGTTACAGGGACTAAGTTGGACTGACAAACTCTTTCTACCTGTGATATGCAAGGGGTACTTGCCTTCTCCCAAAAACACACAGCCTCTTTAGCTTGAGAATATCTGTGAGGAAAACTGCTGACTACAGATGTCACTCACTGACGTGCAAACCTAATACTTTGATCTGTCCATCTGAACAAAGCTGACAGTAAAACTTAGAGTAAACAGTCATATTTTGGGCAAAGTTGACTCTTTTTAGCACAACAGAACTTTTAAATGCATGTGTATTCATCTAAGTCTAGGGATGAACTTTTGATATTCCAGCTCGCCAGTCCTGCATGTTAGGGAACTACAGAATAGTTTATATTCCAAGTTTTTTCAATTGGTAGACCTAGAATTCCTTTAATAATAGTAGTGGGATAAGAAGCATAAAAGACGTAGAAAAAAAAATTCATTTTCTGAGGTCTTCTCCTATATTTATGCAAATTTCAGCTAAATTTTCATGTCTCCTTTTCATGTTACTTCTGTTGACTTATAAGAATTTCTGAAGCATGTCTGGTCTTTCTTTTATAAACACCTCACCTATGTCATTATTTGTCTTGCACTTCCATGACCTGACCTTTGACAAAAGAAGGTACCTTTTTTAAGATGAAGGGCTTTTAACATACTCTTTTCTCTGAAAGCCCTATCCTTGTTTGTGTAACACCCTTTCTCCTACAGCAAGTGTTCTGCATCTCCAGAAACTCCTTTCTTTCCAATCAATCTTGACACAACTGGCATCCTTCCCAGGATGATTTTTAGGGTGGTTATTCTTTGGTTTTTGGAGACCAGTTGTTAGGCTTAACGGTTGCCTTGTGCGTGTAGACTGAAGAATATGTGTTGCAACCTGTCAGAAAATGCTTTATCCGCATCAAAAGAGCACTTCAGACTTACATGTTTTTATGGGCTGTGCACAGACTGATCCCCTAAATCATTCTGGTTTTAAGGCATTTTTCAGAAAGAATTCATGAAATCTCATCTTGTAGTGCATGTAATCCAGTATTCTCTCTCTGTCAATGAAAAGCCTCAGATGTCTTACAGAATGAAAAACATGCAAAGATTTAGCAGTTATAAACAACATTTACTGGTTGTTTTCATTGTATTTCACATTCATCGGTGTATTTGGAGGATCTTCTTGTCCATCTTTATTGGGACTTCTGCAGATATACAAAACATTTGATAGGTCCAGCTATCTTGAAGTTGTCTATAAAGGGACACTATAGAAAGATTATTTGAATATTTAGATAAATCACTTTCAAAATAAAAATAGCTCCCAATACTTTCACATAGTATTAATGATGCCAAGTTAGAGGTGACAGCAAACAAATGTTTATTATGTATCATTTGGGAAATTGAAAAAATCCCTCATGTGCAATGCTGAATGAATAAGAACAGTATGGAAAGAAATAGCAGCTCTCCACTACAAGGGTTTTTAATTAATCTGTTGAACTGTGTGACATACAATATGATGCGAAAACAGTAAATATTTTAGTCACAGTTTTCATTATCTGAGTTAGTGCTGAGCTGGAATGCCCCAGATAATGAAAGAGCATATTTCTGGCCACCTGCTTGGAAGTTTCTGGGCAATACATCCCATACATAACACCATTCTCATGAAAGTTTATTATTTTAGGAATGGCAGTAAGTCTCTTTATATAAAGTGTAGTGTGAAGTTAATGCAGGGTCAAATGCAGTATTGTGGTGTTCTTGTTTCCTCAATCAATTAGGCATGGAAAAATAAGAAAGGACAGGCCAAAGCAATCTTGGGAATAAAATCAGATGTAGGTGAATGGACTCTGCACATAAGTGGCACAGTCCAGCAGAGTTCATCAGTTTGTGCCTAGCACCATAAAGTTTTACCTACACCACAGCTCACTACATAAAGAATTGCTATATATCATAGATTTGCTCACTTGTCACTGGCTCCATAAACTGGCTGGTCTGAAACCTTAAAGAGACAAGTAGCAGATAAGTGGGAGTGTTGTTTACCCCTAAATGTAAAAAAACCAAGAAAAAGGAGAAATTTCTTAACTTGGGAGCATTTAAAAAATAATAAAGAGTAGTTCAGGTATGCATAAACATCAACCTGAGGATGGATACAATGTAGTTTGGCTTTAATTTAAAGAGACACTTTATGGGTTTGGTTTTTTAATAAGGAAAATGTGATAGATGTGATCTGTAAGGGCTTCAACACAACATTTGATGTATTGCCTCAACGGAAACGATCAGTAAAGATGGGATCAGTAAAAAACCAATAAAGTTGTGAAGAGTTGGCTAAAGAAAGATATGATTTGTGCTGTAAAGCAGAAGTATGAGTTGCAAGTGAGATTATTAATGTATTTTTTTAGGATTAATGACACTCATGGATATTATTATTCTTCAGCCTAATCTGTCCTTCCTGTATAGTTCATAACTAGGTATTACATTGCACTATTAGTAGTCTTTGTTGTTCCATCATGTTCCCAAAATGCCTGTTCTGTGTAGTTTCCCTTTGTTATGAGTGTCCTAGGTCACTCCAATGCTATTATTTCTTTTTCTGAATAAATTCATGACTTTATCTTCTAACAGAAAGCTTATTTTTATGTATTTTGTTATGTTTTTTTCCTTTGGTACCCTTTTTTAGTATGATATAGCCTTTATGTGTTCCCTGGGCATCCAAGAGTTGTTTTAGTCTCAGGCCAAGAAAAAATTTCTTCCAATTTCCTCTGGCTCTCTACTTCCATTTACCAGCAGCTAAAATCTTGGAGTTACAAATAGATCAGGATAGAGTATGGGGAGTAAGTAGGAAGTAGGGAATATAGAGTTGTCAGAGCTTAGTAAATAGTGGTAAGTTATGATAGCCACTGTAGGCCTAACTCATGCTGACATGATTGGATTCACAGAAAGCCACAGCCATATCAAACGAAAAGAACACTAAAATGTTCTTAGGAGTTAAAATGGGTACTTTCTCTCTTCAGCCTGGCAGAATAGTAATTAATTACAGTCCTTTCTTCAGACGGAAGGACCACCGGGTTCTGAGTTCTTACACTGGCAGTTTGATAGATTTACTGATATAACTCTTTCTGCTGCATCACACTGCAGAAAATAATAAATGATTGTGTGTCAGAGAGAGGAAGCATGAGTTAGTTCTGTAAGACAGTAATCAGGAGATGAAGGAGGAGTAGTCTTGGGTTTCAATCCTTGTATATCCTCCAGTGATTGTTTAACGTAAAATGAATAAATAGTCCTGAGAGCACAGAGGAGGAAACAGGGAATTGCTCAAATCAATGAATTCCACAGTCATACTCTTCTTTTTCTTCCTCTTTCATGTTGCCATTTTCTATATATAGAGAAAAAAGATTCCCCAATAATAATTTGCTTACTCTCCTTCAAAGACAAAATATGATTTTTAGATTGGGCTAAAATATAGTCTCACCATATTTTGGTATGTGCTTTGGTTGTTGGTCAGTTGAGTTAGGTAGGGAGAAGGAGAAGGAGAATAGGAGAAGGAGAAAGGGAATATTAATACTATAATTTTCTTCTCTTCTAGGAATATTTTAAATGAAAGAAGTGATCCTTGTTTTCGTGAGAGGAGGTTATTTATGATTCTAATTTGAGAAGAGGTAGTGGTTTTAACACCAATCAGAAATTAAACTCCAAATAAGCCACTCTCCTTTCCTCCCACCCCTTCTGGTAAGAGAGGGACAAAGGCAGAGAATAGTGGTTGAGATAACAATTTACTGCAATCAAAAAGCAGTGGAATAGGAAGCACACAGTAACAGCAGACATGTTAATAACAAAAGTATATACACAAAAAAGTGCTTTAAACACAAAAGTTGTTCTCCACCTCTGCTTAGTTCTTGGTGACTGCAAGAAAAAAGACAAGATGGCAGATGCTCCCCATAGATTGTGTCCAGGTGGCTTCTGGGACAAAGATGGCAGCTGTTCCCACAGCCGGCTCTCCTGTCCCCGAGCTCAAGACAACAAAAAACAATGATGGACAAACCCCTGAAAGCTCAATCATCCACATCCTGCCATGCTGCCGCCTTGGATGCTGGACTCCATTCCTCACAGCTGCTTCTGGCACCAGCACCTCCACTCAGCTCCCTTCGGTGCTCAGCTCCTTTCAGCTCGGGCTGGACTCAGCTCCTTTCAGCTCCTTTCAGCTCCTTTCAGCTCAGGCTGGACTCAGCTGGACTTGGGCTCACCTCCTCAGTCAGTTCCATACAGTTCCATCCATACAGTTCGATCAGTTCTCACACCAATGCTGCTTTCCATCACCATGTCTTGGAACTGCATCTCAGTGGAATGGGTAGGGGATGGGCAGAAGACAGGGTCTTCAGGGCTGATCCTGACAACCTTCCTGCTGGAGAGAGAGAGAGGCAAAATGGCACACTTCTGGGGGTGTACTCACCTTTTCTTTGCCCTGAAACCACATTCTCCAGTAATGATGTGCACGGTATAGAATAGAAGCCTAATCATGCTTACATGGTGCTAAGCTCCGCTCCACTCTGGAATCAGGGCAGGAGAGCATCCTGAATGGCAAATCTTGTTCTGCTGTATGCTCAAACACTTAAAGCTCCCAGTGAGGTTTTACAGTTGTCTGTTGGCCTTCTGAGGTGTTTCTCTTTAAATTTTTTTAAAAAATCATACCAACGTCATTTAGACCTTTGAATTTTACAAAGCAGATACTGAAAGCTTAACAGTGGCACATAGGATCTTTATATCTTTTTTGTCATTTGGAAGTTTTTATGATGGCATTCATTTTTTTATTTGTAGTGCCTTGAAGTAGCTACCTCAAATCACTAGTTGGTCTTCACACATACGATAAAGTACTTATATTTATTGAATTAATGTCCTTTTTTTCCTGTTGTTCATATGTAATGTAAAATAATTCACCTTGTAGAGATCTATCTTTCTTAAAATCAGCTATGCCCTGTCCAAAATCATGACCTCTAATGGATGTGATGCAAGGTTCTAAGACCTGGGGATTTTGCTTTGGATAAAAACCAAGTTTTTCTCCGAAGAATGACAAAAATTAGACCTTCACTTGATACCTTCAGGGTCAAGCTAAGTTGATGCGCTGTTAAAAGACACTAATGCATTGAAAATTAGTGTAAATAGAAAAACTAAAATATCTATTGACAAGAAAAATGACAGTTTAATTCCCATGCTGGCAAGATACAGTCACATCACAATTTCTTGAAATTTAATTTTCCTGAAATATGTAGCATTTGTAAAAGGTAAGATCAACAGATTAGATTGCAGGTAGAAAAGAACTTCTGTAAAAACAGGGAGGTTTGGATTTTTGTTTATCTTTTCTAAAATGTACAATATGCAATATTTCCTAGAGTCATTAAGGAATTTTATTTCACAGATTTAAATCTGTTACAGTAACTTTGTACATTGACAATGTCATGAATTTCTCCTGCTCTATTTTTGTGTCATAGCATGTTTGTAGCTTTTGGTCTTTCCTACAGGTCTTGCATGTAGTAGAGGACATTGAGGAAGTTCTGTGGACTCTGAAAACTTGTTGAAAAAATTTGTCTTCTCAGAATTAGAAAAATATTTTTTTGTTGCCTGCAACTTAAAGAACTAGATTTGCCAGCTTGAGTGATCTATATTGGCATTGTGATATTAGCACATATTACAGACTGAACTGAACTGAAGTTCTTATACTTCAGGAGATTTAGAGACTGTCATATACAATATCCACTTGTTCCAAATATCTAGAATATGTATTTCCAAGGTAAAAATTACCTTATTTATTAATCTAAAATTTTGACAGCCTCCTTGTGATGCACTTACGCCCTAGGTGTCTGAATTCAATTTAAAACTGAACAAACTGAGAGAAATTAGCAGCATAACTTCGTGAAATACAGCTTTTGATGACGTCTCCAGAACTGATTCTTCTTGGAAGTAACTCAACAGGTCATAACTTTTTTTTTCTACATTAACATCATAATTTTTTACACAGGTTTTCTGTGAAGCTTTAAAATGCAGTGTATAGGAAATGTTCTGTAAAACTTTAAAATGCAGTGTATTTCCCCATAGAAGGAAATAATCTGTAATCAGTTTGATACTTTATATTATACTTTTTGTAGTCTTAAATCTGAAGAAATACAGATGGCAATTTTCTTTCATAGGAAACCATGAAACGGTCTTCTTTCAGTCTTAGGTTAATGTGCAGAGAAGCTGCTCATCTGTGGTAGAAGACATACAACTTCCATTAATATTACAGTCATGTTTTAATTTGGATGCTTACCTACTGAATTTTATTAGTATACTATCACTTGTTGTTATAGAACAATGCAGTTATGGTTGTTCCAGTATTTTACTTAGTATAACTAGGTTTCTTATTTTTCACATATCCATCAATTTTGCCTAACTGATGAAAACATTTAAAAGGAAGCATTTATTATTAATTGATAACCATATTTGGCCTTGTCGCTGTGGGGGGACAATTTGAACATTGTGGGGAAAACAGAAGGTAAGAGGAATGCAGAAGAATCTTATTTTTCAAAGCATTACAGAAATGCCTTCAGTGTTATAGGCATATAAAATAACCAGTGTCTTGTATCTCATCATCTCTATTAGTGGTATCTCAAAACATTTTAAGGAGTGAAAAATGTTCAAGAGCAGAAGAAAAGACAGAGATCCACAGATGCTGAAAGCTATTTTTTTCCCCTTGCACTCTTCTACTGTTAAATTGAAGCTTCGTAACTATGTCAGGGTTATCTCTGCAATTTAAGGGGTTTATTTTCCATTGATACACATAGGATTTTCCACAGGTCAGCCACAGGAACAGTGCTGGGTCATGATGCATCTGCTTAAAGCTCCTTACACATCAAGAGCAAGATAGATGACTCTTGTCAGAGGGAAATGTGTTGGACAACTGCTCCCTAAGGCTCTAGTGTTCATAGTAATTGTTAAATCATTTACATCATAAATTAGCAGGAGCAATATAGCTACAGTAAATGACTCACATTTCTGCTGCTTTGTATTTACTTTAGAGAGATGGTAACTGTCAAGTTTCATAGGTGCTGATAAAAGCAATACACTACTTTAATTAATCTTGTGTTATTTCTCAATGTTCAGATCTAGCAGAGATTCTCAGAAAAATACTGTGAAATACACTTCAAAAGTTACCGCTATTTTAGTATAATTGTCATGAAAATACAACCTTTTAAGTGGATTCTCTAATATTTATCCATCCTTAAATTCTAATTTCATTGGTTTAGACTTATCTTATAGTCTATTCATTCTTTAGAAACACAGTAGGGACGTAATTCATGTTTCATAAAATGTACAAGGTTACAATTTCTAATCAGTGTCTTAAGAGCTTTTGCTAAGAAGAAGTAATAGATTTGTAAGAAAACAGAGAAATTACCTACCTTTATAGTAGTGCCAGCTGTAAAATTACATATTACTTAGCAATTGCCTTTATTAATTTTCATTGATGCAAGATGCCTCTCATGGAAATACAGTACTTCAGTACAATCATGAAGTGTTGCTTTGTGGTGCTATTCCACCTCTCCAGCATTTGTTTTAGATGTTTCAGTTTTGCTTACCTACACTGAAAAATGTAAAAGGTATGGAGAAAATCTCCAGTTTCCATCTTCACTCCCTTACTGACAATAGGCCCAAAGGGTGTAGGAGCAATGGAAAAGTACAGTAGCCTACCTCTTACGGAAAAAGTCTCATGTACTGATAGGCAGGAAAAAAAGATCTGAAGAAGATTAGGCTGATACTAACTGCCTAGCTGGAAGATAGCTGCAGCCTGAGGTTTAGGGTTAGAAATGACAAAAAATAGAATACTTTCTTTTTTGCCTTATAGGCCAAATATTAGAGGCATCTGATAGATGAAGAAATCGTAATGCCATCGCATGTTAATTTAAAGTGAATTGAATGGCTTTGAATAAGCTGATTTGCACACTGGAAATTCACAGAGACTAAGGGCTTTCATTGTGACCTTGAAACCAAAAATCCAACTTTTTATCAGAGAAGTGATTTAATGGAAATAACGCATTTCCAACACCTCCTTGATTTCTGCAAAACATATTTCTTTTTGATAACGAAACATATACTTTGTGTCCTCTGGTTTCTAAGAGTTCAGATGATCAAATTGCAAAGTTCCACATATTCCGCTTGTCTTTGTTCACAGGAGAGGACATGATAATTTACAGGAAAAGTTGTTACTGAGTTTTTATGTCTAAATAATAATATGCCTTTGTTTAAATGTGTTGAGTTGCAATTGTCTGTTCAGGTGCAGACTCCCAGTACTGCAAGAAACTTTATATGAGTACAGGCATCTGCTTTCACAGAGTAATTTCCAGGGTCACATCCAGGAACTGTTGAATCATGACTTAAGAAACATTAGTGGCTGCTGCATTAGTAATAAATGCTGTGTTTTCAACACTTTGCAAAACACAGACAAAAGGTCCCTTTTCTGCCCTTGCCCTTCAGTCAGGGCTGTGTGTTTCTATTCATTTAGCTCCTCTTTGTAGCATCTAGATACTCTTCTTATCCAGAGCTACCATCTCCCAGAATAGATGTCAATAATAAGTGGATAGAAAAAGTGTTACTTATATGCGATTTCCAATGAGTCTGAAAGGGTTTTTATACCAAATACATAAATAACTAGAGACAATACTAGTCAAAGTCTGCAAAGCTGAACACATAGATGATTCTCACGTTTCTGAAGGAACATTTTGAAGCCTGCCTATGATAATTTAAAATAATTATTGACTTTTGCAAGCATAAAACAAAGCTACAGCCATCCAGACGTAGAGACCTGAAACAGTAGTGTGACTGATTTCTGAATCTGAATTAAAAATACAAAATAAACTAATGTAATAGTATTTTTTCATGTGAACACAAATAATTTTGTTCTTAGGAAAAGGTCACTCTTTGAGGTTTTGATTTTCCAGTGTAAAAATAAATAACTTTGTTGATGGTAAATTTATAAGTATGATTTTCAAAGTAATCTGTTACCAAGGTAAGGAACAATAGCAGGTTTCTTTTGCGTCTGTTTCAGTATTTCTGTAATATTTTGCAGCATTTAATAGTCCTGAGAGTGATCCCTAGACTACAAAAAATGGGCTAGATTTCAAGAAGGTTTAAGGAACATTTCCTGTTCATTTTCTTTCGTTCACTTAGAACGAGCTAAAATGTTTGATTACTTATTTTATTTAGCTTTTTATCACAGCAATACATTTTCTGATCAGAATACGCATGCCAGTTCATATTACTGAAAGGCATGCCTGACTGAAAAGGGTCAAACAATTTACAAATTGCTGTTTAAAAGTGAAATGGGAGGAAAAGCTGTCAAAAACAGAAGGTGAAGTGAAGTTGATTCTTCACCTGCCAAGGCTGGATGCACTGAATTTTAAACAGACATTTAATATTATGTTAAGGATTACTCCTAATTCTTGTTTTATTACAAGTTGCAAGCTGATATACTTTTATTCTTCTTGAAGATGTTACTCATACGGTAACAGAGTACATGTGTGTAGCACAAGCTAAAGGGACAGATGCATAAGCTGGGAAGTTTTCCAGATTCAAGGTACTTGACAGTGAACACATTCGATGTTCAAACACATTGTGGGGTCTTGTAAGTCTATCATCAAAATGCACCAAGGCTGAGCACGAATTCTGACTCCATGCGTACTGGTCTCCATCTTGGCCTACTACTCAACACATTTATTTGTTTCTGATCTATTCAAAGGTTTTATTTTTTTACAGAAACAGTGTATTTAGAATTTGTGTTTCATAGGAGTAGTAATATTAGGTTTAAGTTTTATTGCCAAAATGATGCAAATATTCTATTAAAAATTCCTGTGGTTGAGGAGACTTTGTCCAGGATTATTACATCCTATTGAATTCAGATAATATTGCCAGAAGTGGTGCTCTCTTTGTCTCTATCTAATGTTACAGCCTTTTAATGATGGTTGGAAAATAATTTGAGAAAGTGTTACATGAATGGCGTGATAGTATTCTTCCACTGGTCTTCAAAAGAGAAGGGGATTCGAATGCATCTAGGTCTGGATGACTGAAATTATTCTGTCAGTGGTTCAGCAACCAAAATTAGGAAGAAGTTGTGAAGTACATATAATCACTGCTTTTACAAACAGAATTTATGACTTTTTGAGTATCACTACTCATCTTCACCAGAGAAACTTTAATATGCTATTTTCCAAATCTTCGGACAATTTAAAGAAATTTTCTAGATGATTTTTTAAAAAGTATTTTTCTCTCAACAGCAGCTCTGTAATGGATATGAACACAAAACCAAGCAATATACAAAGCCCTGCACAAAACAACTCCCAGCCCTGAGCAGGACAGCCCCAAGAGTCATACCATGTGCCTGAGACCATTGTCCAAACACTTCTTGAACTCTGTCAGGCTTGGTGCTGTGACCACTTCCCTGGGGAGGTTTTTCCAGTGCCCAGCCAGCCTCTGGGTGAAGAACCTTTTCCTGATGTCCAGCCTAAACCTCCTTTGACACAGCTTCATGATGTTCGCTTGGGTCCTGTCCCTGGTCACCACAGAGGAGAGATCAGTGGCTGCCCCTCTTCCCTTGCCCTCGTGAGAAAGTTCCTTGTGAGATGACAGTAAATATTTGTTTTTAAAGATGCTATGAGGATAAGCTAAGGAAAGTAATACTTTTAAGCTTGGAGGAAGAGGTGGCTTTGAGGGTAGCTAACAGCAGCCTATCCATACCTACAGGATATTAGTGAAAAACTGAGGCAGGCTCCTCACAGTGGTGCATGGCAAGGTGATGAGACAACAGTCATAAACTGAAGCAGGGCAGGCTATGACTAGATAAAGAAAAGTTTCCTCTAAAAGAATAATCAAGTATTGGACCTAGAAGGCCTGTGGGAGCTCTGGCCCAACTAGGCAAAGCTCTGAACAGCATGGTCTGCAATTGATGTAGGCTCTGCTTTGAGCAGGAGACTGAACTGGATACCTACCGAGGTTCTTTCCCACCTGAATGGTTCTGGGGTCCTATGATATACGAAAGTGTGGGGAGAGGATAAAAACAAGAAGTGTAATGATCTGGACATTTAGTGGCATTTTATGGGTAGATATTACTGTTTCATAAGCATAGGAGTCTGAAAGTTTTTAATCTTTTTCATAAAGGCACAGTAAATCCAGTTCTACTGCTTAGTACAGGAGAAAGAAAAACAAAAAGGATATTAGTACTGAATTTTTAACTTTTGAGCATGAGACAAATATTATCCGTTTCTGTTTTGCATGATACAGTCTAGATGTTTATTGAAATATGATTCATCTTTGCTGTTTCGTTCAATGTGATGACTGACCTAGGACATGATGAGAGATTGTTAGATTTGGTGCACATAAACAATCAAAATCCACATTTAAAATCTCTGAAATTGACTTAAATTGAAGTGTAAAAAGCAAATGATTTAATGAAATGGTTTAATCCGCCTTTTTTTTTCTTCTTTTTAAGGATTAGGGCTTTCTGGAAGAATGTCACCTGCAATTACATTAATAGGATAAAACGGATTACATTACAGTGACTTTTAATCCTTAAGTTTCAGGATAATGGCAGATTTTTCTGTTAGGTTTTTATGGATGGTCTATTTATAGATATTTAGGGAAATTATATTTTCGGTGTGTTTGGGTTTTTTTATCTATTTATTAAATACTAGAGGGAAATCAGAAGCAGAAGTCCCAATAAAAAATATCTCAAAGTCAGTATTTCACACATTTCTTGGTCTCTAGTGTGCTACAAGAAGATCAGAAATTACCTCATTTTCCTAATTCTGTAACTGGCTATCCAGGATTGCAATGGGAGTTAGAGATCCATAAAATTCTAAATTATTGTTGCAATTGGAGTTCATCATCTTTCATTTACATGGCTCTGAGCACTTTCAAGACCTTTTTCTACTGTAGGTTGTATTATATTCTTCAATTGTGTCATGAAGAGGAAAAGAATGAGAAGACTTTCTACAGCTTCCCAAGCTTTCCCCATGACCACTACATCTGTGTGAACATCCACCAAACACTTGTATGTGTTCTTTCAGCTTCCAATTTCATATGTCATTATTATTATTAATTTTTATTTCTATATGGAAAAAGACCTGATTTTTCTTTTATATTTGTAAAGCACCTCACACACTAAAAAATGCAAGTAGGCAACATAAGAAAACAACATCTGGAGATGTTATGTTTCTTCCATTCTGAAATGTTTTCATAGTGGCATATGTCTGCTTTTAATTTTTCATTTATTGAATAATTTCAAGTCTGGTTTTGTTAAGGATAAAAGTTTAACCTTCACAGTTAAATTTTTGATGCAACATGTTATACTAAAATGCCACCATAGGTTTTACTATATAACATTGTCTGTTCAGAAAAATATGAAAAAACTATGTAAGAGTCTAGCAAATTATTCTTAATTAAAATTGGTTGTTGGAATTTTTAATGTAGTTCAGTACATTTTTCCCATTGTAATTTCTATGTCCATTCTTTTAATTTATACTTATGCCTCACTTATTTTCATTAGCATAAATGCAGTCTCTTATGGCAACAGGTATTGAGACTGGGACATGGTGTGGCTCTTGGGAATGTTTTTTTTGGGGGGCTGGGAGGTGGACTCAATGAACCTTAAGGATCCCTTCCAACTCATCTTATTCTTTGATTCTGTGGTATATTCCTTCAGAACTCTTCAAGTCTCCTCTAAGTCTTCAAGCTGGCTCTAACTCTGCTAATACTGGTCTATTTTGTTTCTTTGTAATAGATTCTGCAAGGCGGAAGAAAAATTTTTTCTGGTTTTTTAATCATTCAAATCATAATAATTAATAAAAATAATTTTTAATTCATTTTCAATCAATAGAATGAAATCTATCTTGCTTCCATTAGTGAGGAAGGCCACAACATGAAATCTTGTGTCAAATCAAAAGAGCTCCAAATTTTATTTCTGTCATCACTCATATAACCTATATGCATGACTGAAGTGAGCTCTGGGATATATGGGATACAATTAGGGGATTTAGCTGCTCCTCAAATGGCAGTTTGTGCCTTCCTCTGTTTTGCATGGGTTTATGAGCACTTCAGTCCTGAGTCTAAATCCGAGAAACACATTCTCTAATTTTCCAGCAAATAGAAGCTAGTAAGAATAGTAGACAGATGTATTCCATCCTTAAAAAATCCTGAATGTTAAAATAGACTGATGTCTTTCTTAGTAGAGGAAAAGTTGTGATCAGAGAAGACTGTAATAGAACTCTACTGGCTACTACAATATAGTAGACACTGTATTTATTATAGTGTACTGTAATAAAAGTAATGCAATAGGAAACAATCCTATACAAACTTGCTTATTGACACTGTCTGATTTACAGTATATGGGCACATAAAAATTAATTTTAACTTTTCAAAGATTTTACATCTATGTAAATCTTGGTTTTCTCAATTTTCATTGTGTAAGTTGTGTTGGCAATCTGTTCAAGGTCAGCAGTGAAAACAGTAGGTTTCACTAATAATCAGGATTCAAAAGACTGTGGGTGGCTGCATGATTTTTGAAGATGCTTGTCGTTAGATCGCAGTGCTTATTACAGGCACTGCCTAAAGAAGAACACAGAAATTGCGTTGGCAATTCATGAGGGCCAAAGAAAAGTTGTAGATTCTGTGAGAGACACATTCAGAGAATGTATCACAGGAGATTGTAAAGCCATGGAGACAGGGAAAACTTGAGTTTTTAGTTCATTTGCAATTAAAGTTTGTGTTCAAAGTGATATTAGCTTTTCTTGAAAAAGTGACTGAATGGCACCTACATAGCTTGAGATTTTAAGGTTTGCCTAAAGATAAAAATATTGATTATTATAATTCAAGGCCAAAAAGTACTTTATTTCGGTAGTATTGAATTTTCTCATTTATAAATACTTTATACTGATGTCTTGGAAAATGTCACAAGCATAGGTAGAAATAGAGATTTAATCTTTTTCTCACCTCTCAAAAAGAAAGCACTTCCTATGAAATGCTTCTTCTTGACAAAGGTACATGTTTATCTTTTCCAGTTTGGGTTGTTCAGGGTTGGGGTTTTTTTTTGGCAGTGGAGATTGACTAAAATAATTAACATTGGATATAGGGAGAACATTCATACTTCCAAAACACGGAGGTCAAAGACTGACCATGTTTCACAGGTGTTGAATATTTAATAAAGCCTTCATCTGGAAGTGGCATCCAAGGTCAGCTCTTTTTATAAGAGCCCAACATAGCTCTCATTTCTGTTCAGCTATGGACATAAAGGAGGTACAGAGATGAGCTAATGGAATTGTACCACCACTTCCACGTTAAGTTTAATGTCATCTAATTGTGAAACACATGCAAATTTCTCAGGATAAAGAGTGCCTCCTACTTCTTTCTAGACCCAACCATAGTGGAATGTCATGAAGTTTTCTAATTACCGCTCAGAGGCAATTGAAGCACTAATTTGGATCATCTTGTAATTGTCCCATGCTGAGCACAGGAAGAGTTAGAATAATAAGACATGCAGAAAACAAGATTTATATTATTATTACATATATGTATGTATGTATGTTTTTACAAGATTAATTTTGAATACTTTAAGTTGGAGGCTGTGTGGATTTTTAATGTGGGAGTTTCTAGAGATTGCTTAGTTCTTGAGCCAGTGTGTGCAGACTGGATAATACAGATGGCTTTTGCTCTTGGAGGAGACAGTTCTTGAGAGGACACAATTCTGTGCTGTGCCAGTCTGTAATTTTCATGTGTTTAACAGGGGTAGAGGTCTGTTTAAAGATATATCTGAACAAATAGCTTTTGTAGGTAGAACTTCTTAGTTTTGCTGTAATTAAAGGAATAATACCAAAAAGATTGCTAGCTATTAGAGGGTGTAGAAAAACACATCTTGACATGTGTCTCTCTGTTAAACTTCTTTTCAGGTAAGTCAGTAATGCATTAAAATGTAAGTTATAAAAGCATGTGGAAATAAATGTTAGCTTTTACACCCCTACCACTGACCAGACAGAGACATATGCTGTATTTTCCTTACTGTGCTTCCTAGTGACTTGGATGAGCTTTAAGCACAACGCCAGTTGGCAATCATTTTCCAAACAGCAATGCAGAATGTGCAAGGGAAAATAAAGCTTTTGTAAGATTATTTTTAAAAATTAAGCTAATGTTCTAGAAACATGCTTCTAACTTCTTGTTCTAATTGGAAACATTCTAATCCAATGCTGCCGAGTGAAGCTGATTGCAGACTTAATTGCTCTTATGTAACAACTAATATCTGGCAGCAACACACACTGTACAACACTGGAAGGTTTTGAAATCAGTTTGTTCCCTTTGCCCCTTCTTTCTTTGTTGTTCTGTTTACTGTGCCCAGTTAATGTGGTCTTGTGCCATAATAATCTCTAGCTAAATGGTAATTGCTCTATTGACAGCACTACTGTACATTTTTGACACATCATTATTCATACTTAACCACTTGACCTGGAATAAATGTTAAAGCAATTACTACTGAGAGCTTTTCTATGAGAAAATTGAGGCAAAGTTTAAAGATAATCAAAATGCAAAGCTGATCATGATAGCAACTGGAAAAATGGCAAATCCTATTAAACAGATTTTTATTAGCCAAGTCAATGCCAGTAGATATTATCTGGCAATTTAGTCTTATTAAAAAGAAAATAAAGCAGCTAATTGTTTACTATTCTGGAACTTATTCCAGCTTGCAATTTGCAACTGAAATTAAGCTTTATGTGGCTCATCTATTTTGTCACATTGAAATATGAAAATCATTTGGTACAAAGCACATCTGCTCAAACCCTTCCATCTTCCTGGCAAATCCCCACTCAGTATGTTTCATACATGTTGAAGTATTCCATTCATGCATACAGCAGCAGTATTTTAGATATTTCTCTCTTGCAAACCTAATATCTTCAGATCTTAAAGCTCACAATTTCAGTACTTTTCTTCCATTATACATACTTTTTACAACTATAAGAAATGTGTGAATGTAATCTGTTTGAAGCTTGGAGACTTTAGAGGGAATTTGGAAACAGAGAGTGACAGAGTTATTGTTAATGCAACTGTGTGAAAATTGTCCAAATCTCCCAGCCCAGCATTTTATTTTGATAGTTAATTGCATATTTGCTCTATTTGTGATTGTATTCTTAAAGGAAAGTAAATGTTCTCCAGTTTAGTTGTTTAAAAAGTGGCATTTACACTGATCTCAAATAATTTCAAAGGACTCAATTGCAGCACAATGCCTTCAGTACAGTGCTTACAGTAAAAGCTGTAATTATAAGAGAATACCAAAAGACATCAAGAAAGCCTTAAAGGGATAGCATAAGCTTTTACTGCCCCCATCTGAACTATGAGGCTTGCTTGAAAACCACCATTAGGATGCAGAATACTGATTGTTGATATGTCACTATTGCTGTCATGGGAGAACTGTTGTAAGGGCCAGAAGCTTACAGTGCTTTCTATATTAATGAAGCTTTTCCACACTTAATGAAAGCAAAGAAAGATTGGGGTTTTTTAATTAATAAAATATTAAAAACTAGGGAGGAAATCTCTTTTCATGTCGATCCACATTCAGAAGAGAAATAAGGTTCTGCAGCTGTGCTTTATCAGGCAGAAAAATCTTTTGTTTTTAAACATTCTCAACTCCCTATTAACTGCTTCAGTATCCTATGTGCCTATCAAACTGATAATAGATTGTTCAGAGGACATTTAATAACTCAATTCTTAAACTTTTCATTCACATTATCACTTCTGATTAGTTTTAAAGGAGCTTTTACAGCAAGTGTTAAGAACCACAAATTGTCTAATAAATTTTCAAAAACCATTCTTCAGACTAAACTCATCTAGGTCTCTCCTGTTGCTGCTGTGATTTTTATTCATAGCTGAGAAATCTCTTAATAATATTTAATTTGGAACATTTAAAGTGTGTATATATTTATTCATAACATAAATAAGTTTTGTCAAGAATTAGCCTTCCAGTGTTGAGGAATTTAGGAATTTGTTTCAGGTTCAACTTCTCAGTTTTTTATTGAGATATGTACCTCAGAATTTAAGCATGCAAAGCATTTTCACTAGATAAAACCTTCTGTTTGGTTTATTTGCTCTTAAAATTTACCCGTATTTTTATTCCTACTCTGTGTCTTTTTCCATTATTGTGCATAATATATTAAAACTTTGGCTTTTCATAGCCATGGATGCAGAGACCAAAACTCCTGTTGTGTGCTTTTATTTTCTGTTTTCTTGAGGGTGTTTTTGATAAACCAGGCATCTTTTTAGTTCAACAAACATGGATTCAGGATTTTGATGCATGTCTTTTATGGTAATGGGTGATTATGTCATAACTGCAGACCACATTTTTCAGTTCAGATAATCTTTCATAAAGGCCACTTTTTGCTGTTAACTGAAAGACCACACAGCCTATAGAACAATCAGCAGCTTTCTTTCAGCAAAGATTGTACACAGTAATTCCAATCAGGCCAGGCCATTTCAAATTCTGTTTTTTAAATAGACTTATTCTCCCTCTTCTTACCAAACTGAAAGAGGCATGGTATTTAGTATGTGTTCCTCAGATACAGTAAAAGAAAGACAACTAACACAGCCAATATACTGTTGTTCCCTGTCAGTCTGCATTTTGTAGCAGAGAGCACTGTACAGGTAAAGAGAGTAATTACTGTTGATAGGCTTCACTGGTCTGGAGAAGCTATAACAAGACTGCTTATTAACATCCTGAGATTTTTGTACCACAGTGCATGTTGAGATTTGTTGAATTTTCCAGCTTTCGAGTCTTTATTGTTTATATTGTGCCAGAAAAAAAAATAATCTGTTGGAGTTTTCATCTACAGTTTTCTGAGGGGAAAGGGTGTAGGAGAAAAGGATCCAAAGGCTGAGACTGTCACATGAATTCTGACTTTTAGGCATTTAAGGAAATTGGTAAGAGTCACCAAACTAACTATACATTTGTAACAAATAATGATCTTGAAAATAGCCCGAGTTCTAAACTATTTACTCTTGTTGAAACGCTGTACCCATGCCAAAAAAAGTTCTTGGATTCAAAGTTCATAGCAATGTGTAGCCATTAGTGAACCTGGTTTGGCAGATTCATATGGGATTTATTCAGTGCACTTTTGGGGAAAATTTGTACTGTCTGAGACTTTGCTGCAATATTAGAATAGCAAATAAAGAGAAGAGGTAATTTCTCAGTCTAACAGAAGATTCTTCAGAAAGAAAAATGATTCTTCATTCACACTACTGTGTTAACAGGGTTCCTGCTGCTTTTAAAAATAACTATTTGGAAGACGGTAATAGAGAGCCATGAAGACAGGGAAATCAGGTTCCTCTCAGAAGAGGATGCAAGCACAATATGGTGTAGCTAATACTGCTTAATGGTGCTACGCTTTATTGGGTCCTTTCTTGTAAAAGGTGTAGCAAATGTCCAAATATCATCTTTAATATTCACATCAGGTTCAATAAAATTATCTAAAATTTTTACAGGCTTGTAAATCACATGTGAACAAGAAAGCAAATTTAGGGATATTATCTCATGTATAGATTCAACTGTAGGAAATATGAAACAAAAGTGTTTGTTTACTTGTGCAGCTTCACTTCGTGTGAGGTTAGCAGTGTGATGATTCTCAGATGTGTCTTTCTCCAGCTCAAATATTTGGCTCAATTTATACTCAGACAAACTATATACCTCTGTATATAAGTGTATTTCTGAATCAAATCTGCTCCAGGTTTCAGGAAATGTTCTAGGTGTCAACACAACCTTACTGGTTCCATGAAGAAATAAACCTAGAAAAAGAGGGGAAATAGATCACAGATGTGGTTCTCTGCTACTTATATAGGATAGCTATACCCCTAACACTTTGGTGGTTGTGAGTTAATCAAAGCTCTCAGTCACACTCTTTCAAGGCTTTTCAGCATAGCAGGCAAACAGAATTTTGTCTGGCTGAAAGAAAAAAGATGTGTTGGTAGTGGGACAGTCTCAAATCAAAAGCTAGGTGAGGATGGGAGTGTGGAGGAATGTGGACAGGAAGACAACAGAGCTCTCTGCTTCCTGGCTACAGGGAAGGAACCCTTGGTTAGGGAGGAATGGATATTGGGTTCACAGAACTAAAGACATCAAGAGAGTGAGGGACAAATACAGCCCCTGGTATTACAGAGAGGATCTCATAGGAATGCATGCACATGTCAGACAAAGGGCCTTGCATTGGCTGTAATGGGATTACTGAATAAAAAACTTCGGACCTTGCTAGGAGGTGGATAGTATAGTATCCCTCGAGGTGGATAGACAAGTGCCTCTTTTGGGGCTAGCTAAACACATGTGTTCTGGTTTAACCTGACAGGTGGCTAAACAGCCGCTCAATTCACTCCCCCCCCCACTAGGATGGGGGAAAGAATTGAAAAAAAAAAAACCTAAATAAAATTCATGGCTTGAGAGAAAGTCTAATAGGGGAAATGATGATGATGATGATGATGATAGTAATAATAATGTTTAAATAATTAAAATATACAGAACAAGTGGTGCACGATGCCATTGCTCACTGACTGATGCCCAGACAGATCCTGAGCAGAGGCCCCAAGGCAGTTTTCCCCCTAGTTTATATACTAAGCAAGATGCCATATGGTATGGAATATCCCTTTGACCAGTTTGGGTCAGCTGTCCCAGCTGTGCCCCCTCCCAGCTTCTTGTGCCCCCAACCTCCTTCCTGGTGGGGTATGGTGGGAAGCTGGAAAGTGCATGGCTTAGTGGAAACACTGCTCAACAACAACTAAAACATCAGTGTGTTATCAACATTATTCTCATCCTAAACCAAAAGATAGCACTGAACCAGCTACTGGGAAGAAAATTAACTGCGTCCCAGCTGAAAACAGGAAAATATGGCTATGAGACAACCTAGAAGACAGATCCAAGCAAAGATCTATTCAGCACACACTGCTGCCTTGTTTAACTGTACACTAACAAAAGTGCAGAAAGCTTTGGTTTAGAAAAGTAAGTCTCTGAAAGAGAGTGTAACTAATTGATTTGATTGTGTTATCTGCGATGTGATTTGGTCCTGTTGTTTCACCAGCTTATGTGAAAGCTGTACTAGAAATGAAAAAACCCTGAAGCTTAACCAGTGTTCTCCAAAATGGAGGGATTAGATCCTCCCCTTCCCCCCCCGAAATTTTGAACCCATGTTCTCCTATCATAAAGATTGCTGGGCTGGTGTTATTCAGATGAGTGCCATATGGATCTGGACAAATCTTTGAATTATTTCAATCTCATGAAACATTTTCTTAGAAAGCAGATAAAATTCTTCCACATGCCTAATGCTGTTTAAAGTTTAAAATGTGAGGGTTTTTTCATACTATCTACATGAAATTTCAGAAGAGAAGCATTACTTTTCAGCAACAGTAACTTCGATATTACATACATAATCATTTTACTCTTTATTCTCTCCAACAAAAATAGAGATTATTCCAGGATAAGAATATTGGATTAGTACTTTATTAGTTTTTGAAATTGTTGTTACAGTGGGTGTCACATGGGTATTCATGTTACTGGATTCATTTCCTTCCTAGATTTTCATAGTGGGGTTCAATTGGAGGGATACTAAAATGCTGAGTTGTGTACAATAGTCAGAAAGTAAGTCTATAGGAAAAACCTCATTTCACTGAGATGAATGTGGCAAAATGTTGTCTTTCCTACACTTGTCAGAGGACACTGCTAAAAAACTTGATTTTACCAGCTTTGAAGAACTGACTAATGCATTACATTCTTTGAGATTATTTGTTATGGTGTCTTCTAACAATATAATTATAAATGTGCTTCCCAAAATGCTGTTCTCAATTATTGAAAATTGAGCTGGAAAACTACCAAATATCTTATTGTGCAGTTGGCATCCAGAATAAGGCATCTTGAACCAATAGCATATTTTTAAATTTAGATACCGGGTAAGTGATTGGGTGAACACTGAAGGTGGCAGATCTGGAAAGCTCCAGATGTGCACATCAAGTTCTGCATGGCATGATTTCCATTGTTTTGCTCTGCTACTTGCAGAGATGTGCCAAAAACTTGGAGAGGTGCCTGCAGATCGCTATAACAAACCTTGAGCCCTTTAATGTTTAAGGGTGTTAGAAACAAGAGATGAAGCATGTTAATAATAATAATAATAAAATCTATGTGGTTTTTTTGCTATAAAATATGTAGAAAGCCAAAGGCTTTCTTACAAGAGCTGATATCTGTGTTCTAATTCCCAGTACATTGACTGAATTTATAGATTTATACTCTTCAGGAATGAAGCATGTACTCTTCTAACTAATGAGCAAGCCTCTGTAGTAAACATGCATAAATATTTGGGGGGCATGTTCCTAAGTTTTATCTTTCAGTTTCTGCATGGTGGCAGCAACTGAAGAGAGCAACCAATTTGTTGCCATGTTTGCTTTCCTGATAGTTCAAGCTTATTAGTGCCCCAAACTACAAAGTGATACTGATACATTAATCCCTCTGAACAGGAAAGAGATCTATAATGTAATTTAAGAAGCATGTACTCTCGTCCTGTTTTGAATTGATTGATCCTGGTTTTCTTATCACAAGCAATGACAAGTGTTGATAGTATAAAGAATTTGTGTAATTAGAGATAAATTAATCAGGATACATTTTCTTTCTATGAAATACCAGGAATGTTAGAGAAACTGCCTTGCTTTGTTAAAGCGCTAGTATGGTTTTCAGCAGAAATACAGGGCTAATATATTGATTGGAATTCATTTTAGAGCATTAAATACTGCATGTGCTACTTCAGCTTTCAGCACAAATGTAGAAATAGAAACAACAGAGAGGCCAGTACAGAAAAGCTATACCTCATTTCTCTGCGTGTCATCTGGTAGATCAGGGGCAGTTTGTATGACGTTCGTGAGGTTCCAGCAGTTTAAAAGGTAACATAAACGAGATCCGTTGTATATAATGTAAGAAGAGAAAAGAGCTTAAATGAAAGAACCACAGCTGCCCCGGAGTGAATAAAAAGTACTAATGTTGTGTTTATTTTATTACATTTATTTTATTAATGTCGTGTATATTTTATTACAATTTTAATAAAAATATCCAAATAGCGCAGGAAAAAGAAAAAAAAGAACGAATAACACATATGTTTAGCATGGACAAGTTATTTTTGCAATAAGATTCATGGCAGACTGTGTAATTTCTTTTGGTACTTCACCTGTGACACTATAAATAATACATATTTATTTAAGTAGAGCTATTATAGACTACTATTTATGTTGTACATAATTTATAGACAATGATCTTCCAACACGTGTAGATAATGTTCTATATAAAAAAAAAAATCTTCAGAATAAAATAATTTTAAAGAAATGAAGCAGTTACTTAAACTGAATTGTTGAAAACTTGCATTTTGAAGGCATAGATTGATAACTGCTTTTTTTAAAGAACAGTATTAACTTCCCTTTTTCCAGCCTGTGAACTTTAGTGTTATAATTTTTTTTAATTGGCATGAAACATTAAATAACAACAGAAAATGTAAGTGCTTGAACAGAAGTCTGATTACTGCTGAAACTTCAGAGATCCTGCTTGTATTTCAGATGATGTTCAGTTCTCTAGTTAGAAATACATCTGTAGAATTTGTGTACATTTTTATGAAGGTTGAATGGAAACCTGACCCAAATTATGCTAAAGTTATAAGATCTTCTTTGCATCTGTGACTAAACTCAGATAGGAAATTGTTTGGGAATTCTGTGTTCATGTTTCCTTGGGGAAGAATCCTATTAAGAATATCTTAGCTACTGTGCAGCCTGTAATAGCTGTATTTATTGACATCCAGAAGGACAGTGATTTCCTCCTGAGACAGCAGAAGAGCCTTTATATTGTAAATCCGTTATAACTTTCTAATTTCATGTGTGAACACATTCCTCCGTGTCTCATCTTTTCCAGGACAGTTTGGAAAATGACTTATATCCGTAATAAAATTCCACATTCCCTATACAATTGTCTTTATAGACAATTGTTTACTCCAAGGTCTGTTTTTTTTCTGTTTCAGACTGATGTTTACTATACTGTTTGCTGTTTTTAGAAACATATAGAGGTTGCCAAAGCATGTTGTACACAGGGCATCAGATAGTAACATTTTTAAATTCCTTCAGTATGTGTTCTCCCTCCCACAGTTACACTGCATTTTTAAACTCCTGAGTGCTGCATATTTTTATCTGTGTTGACTCAAGTCTGGATCAAGGTATATAGAAGCTTTCTTTTTAAAGCAGGATCTCTGTTTTGCCGAGTTAAGCAACAGAATAGCATTGCAATCTTTTTAGTGAGCATGAACTGTGTGTTATTTATTAAGGGACCAATCCAAAGTTTTCTTGAGGGAGTTTCCCATTGACTTTGTCAATTTTGGCTCAGGCTCCAATGGCTGTTCTATATACTTTCGTTAGGAGGATTAAAATGTACTCTTTCATTTGTTAAGTGCAAAGTGAATTTCAAATGAGTCAGAATATATTTAAAGTATAACTGTCGAATCATTGGTATTGATTTAGACACTGTTAAACAGGGGCAGTGCTAACACACAAGGGTTTGTTCTTTGTTATGACTTGCTTATAACCCCCATTGATGGTAATGGGAATTACAGGCATGTCCTGAAGGGAATGTGCCCTTTGTAAATTCCCTATAAGCCTTAGATTAAGGAGCCACAGTTCTGTGAGAGTTCAAATACTTTTTGTGTGTAGACAAAACTTTGTGAGCTCTCCTGTGTCCTCTCTTAGCAGTTGTTGGAAGGTAGATCTTTCAGAAAGAAATATATCCCAGAGCTGTTGTCTTCTCTTGCCTTATCTGACAGGGAAGATGCCAAGATACTGTGCTGGGAAATAGGCACACTTTTGTCCAAAGTGTGCAGCAAGAAAAGTTAATAGTTTATACAGGGCCCCGAGTGGTAATACAAATTTCTAGTCTAACAAGGAAAAGTTTGTGCAAAACTGGTAGGAAAAGAAAACATGCAGGGGGTTTTTTCGTACTGATAGTGTATAAATCAGAAACTAAGAGGATAATCAGAATAGGATATAAACAAAATATTGTGGTAACTTCTGTAACTATTCATATTTTCACTGTAGTTAATGAGGATGCAGACTTTATTCTTTCTGAAGTAACCCACTGCCTTTGCTTGGTGTACTGTCATGTGAACTGTTTCATTCCCCAGGTACTATGCTTGCTATCCAGATCAGAAGGTTTTATGTTTATTGTAGTTCCAGACATTTTCAGTTCCCACAGCACTGTAAAAAACAGTGTGAGATAGCATGAAGTTTGCCATCTATATGTCCATTTGCTTTCTTCCAGAGCATTACTGCTCTAATGGGATTTGAAGGGGGCACCCATCACGGGGAATATGTGGAATAGGAACCTGCTGATCATCCCAGGTTTTTCCTATTCTTCTTGCTTCTGAAATTCTTCTTGTGCTAATGCTAGTATCATTTTCTCTCACTTCCATTCTTCTCTACTTGTAGGTTTGGGGCTTGATTCTTGTCTTCTGTCTCAGCCCTACTGCTGATCCTAAACTTAGCAAGTTTCTACCTTCATCTTCTGCACATATCTGGTAACACCAAAAATTGTTAGGCACCTCAGTCTGTTTTCAAAACTCTCTGGCTATTAAAAAAACAAAAAACAAAAAAAAAACCAAAAACACCAAAAAACCAAAAAAACCTGCGCAAAAACCCCAAACAAACAAACAAAAAACAAACAAAGAAAAAACAAACAAAGAAAAAAACCATCAAAAAACTTTGCAGGGGGAACATACAGGATTGGAAAACTTCTGATTCCTCCTTTTTGACACTGATGCCTTAGAAGCACATGCGTAGCCCTTACTTTGCCAGGAGAAGAAGGTATTGCTTTTGTTCTTGTTCTGCTAATCTAAGGAGAGGAAAGTGCTGAATTGAGATACTCTGTCCCTTGGGTCACTGCTGTAATGAACAAGTTGTATCAAATGGCACTCTAGCCTCTTTTTATACTTTTAAAACGAACTTTCTGTCAGAGCCCTGTGGGCACTCACCAGCTTCACTGTTCCTGCCCTGCCAACACCACCCACTCACAGGCACAGGATACCATTCTGCCCCAGCCAGGGCCCTTGTTCCTGCCCCAGTGGTGCCATAGACCTGCCTGCCCTTCATCCTGTCACTAGGCACTTTCATTTCTCTCACCAGTTATGGACATGGCTTAATGCTCTGCCCTGGCCGATGCTCTCTGGGCCTGCAGCCAACACCTGAGTGTCCTGGCCACCTGTCTCCAGCTGTGACTGTGCTGTCGGGTGAAGAGATGGCCTGGGGACCTGCCTTGGGAATGCAGCCCTGTTCCTGCTGCCTCCCCACACTCTCCATCCTGCTGCATTCTCAGGCAGATCTGCTGAGAATTTGAATCTTGATCTGAATGATGAGCATGCCCCTCTGGCCCCAGACCAGGTGTTGAAGCCTCTCTTCATTTCCTTCATACCCAGGTGGCTCTCAGGTTTCTCCTTACCTCCTCCTTTGCACAAGAGAGTGGCTGCTGAATTTTCTAGTACATCCTTAGTACTCAGCTTTTTGAACCTGTCTTGGAAACTAGGCAATAAAAGCTGTGTACCTGCATCCTCTTGTGAATCTAGATGTTTGTTCCAGGTCCTGTTTGAAGAATTTTGTCTTGAACAAAGCAAAAACAGGTAGATGAACTAGTCCAATGAAGTCGATTCTGTAATGGTGTTACTTCTCAGGCTTGGTTCTCCCTGAGTCTCTCCAATCTTTCACTCTCGACATGTAAAGATGTTACCAAGAGCTACTTCTGAGAGCTTTCAGACCACTGAAAAAAATAATGTATAAATGTATTTACTAAAAACAAAACCTGTTCAAATTCTTTTCCCTCACAGACTTGATTCCAATAAAGAGCTTCCTGCCAGACCGAATAGAAGCAATACAACAAAAAGCATAACAACAGGTTTGGAAAATAATTTACTTTGTCAAAAAGTGTACCAAACAAAGCTGCTCACATTTAAAAACTATGAAAAGGATTTTCTTTATATTTAATACTTTAATACTTTGTAATTTAATACATCCAATCTTAAAAAAAACCAAACAAACAAGCAAACAAACAAAAAAGTGAATTAATCCATGTTGATGTTCACAAAATTATGAAAGTTGAGCATCCAATATCCATGTACCAGAAGAGAGATAATATGAATCTATGAGGATATGGTTTTCAGCATTTTGTGAGCATACTACCTACATTAATTTAAACCCACTATTTTTTCCTAAATTTAGTTTTTCTCCACAGAATGTTTAATTTTTCTTTTTTTCCCCCCTTTTTTTAGTAGTTAAAGCACAATCCAAATCCTGTAAACATTTCCCCATCTGTTAGTGGGCCTTTCTCAGATGAGTTTTAACTTAAAATACAGTTTCAAGGGAATTACTACCATTTGTCTGACTTGTCATGACATTTTAGTGATTAAGAGTTTTTGTTTTGGAGACAAATGAAAATCAACCAAGTAGAATCACTTTGCATATTCTGAGTCACTCTGCCCTTTGCTGTGTGAGGACAAACTAGTTTTACTGTTCTATGCAGTCTCAGTACAATAAAGTCTAGTGTTAGAAACAGTCTTTTGAACTTAGTTGATGCCAAGTGGTGAAATGAATCACATACCGATAAGCTTATGCAGAAATGTTGGCAGGCCAGCTCCAAATGACCAGCATTGTTCTGCTACAAGTGTTCCTGTGAAGCCTGTGAACTTGCCAGTGCCACACTGGATGCATTTTTACTAAAGTAAGTGTGTCTACAAAGAACTTTTTTCCCCTTTTTCCCACTTACATATAATTGAAGCAGAGATGGACTTCTTACAATGTGGAAGATTCTTTAGAGTTCCTACATAGTACGTCATCTAATTCATCATGGAATTTGTTTGGCAATTCCTCCCACATGACATCTTGCTTGACCTTAAAGAAAAAAGAAGCATGCTGCCAACATAATTATCCTTTATTTCCTGGTGCAATAATTTTAAAAGGAGAGTTTACACATTCTGTAGGCTTTCTGGAGGGAAAATAATTATATCACACACTCAAAATTAAATCCTCTTTTGAGTTTCTTATTAATTAACATCTCTATTTTGTGAGGAAAAATACTCTAATAGAGCAAGTGGAACTAGTATTGAGTAATATCCTTGCAACAAAGTTATAAATAATATCTTCTCTGAGTTTTGAGTTTTTAAATTGTATTAGGTTTGTCATTTTTTTCTTTACTGCATGAGCTTTCCTGAACACAATAAGGATTACATTCCTGTGTTTTAGAATTATGCTTCTATGTTCACCATTCAGTTACTCATAAAAATGTGGTTTATTTCCCTGAATGCTCCTTGATTAGTGGACTTAAAGCCAGGTATGATTTCAGTAGTGATGAGAAAACGTGCAATGCACTCAGAATGATTACTTGCATCGGTTTTGGTAATTTTGAAGAAAAATTGTGACTTTAGAAAATGAAATAAGAAAAGATATTGAAAACATTATCAAAAGCCACAGAGTATTAGAAAATAAGCCATTCATAATTCTGCTTCTGTATCAGCAAAAAAATAAACCAAATATATGAGAATTTAAAAAATAACGTATAGTAAGTAAAAAGGAAGCTAGTAATTTAATATAAAAGTAAAATTCATAAGGCTTTTTTTTATTTATTAGTGTAACCTATAGCTTAAAAATTGTAATTTTTAGAAAAGCTTTAAGCATCTAACACTTGTTGAAAGTGTCTAGGGTCTGTAGAAAGCCAGTAAGAAAATTAAGTTAATCATTCCCTATAGGACTTCTGAAAAGTGACATGTAGGTTCCTCAGTTAGGCTCACGAAACCCTTTGATCACAAAATTGGTTTGAGAAAGACTAGTCCTAACGTGAGATGAGTTAAACACAAGTTATAGGATAGTTCATGATCTGATAGAGATAGAAGAATTTCCCAAATTGCTTTTCAGTTACAATAATCAGGTCCACCTGCAATTAACTTATTTTATGTGATTATAAATTAATGTTTCTTCAATTCGCTACTTTTTTAATAGAGAAAACACCCCATCAAAATAATATATCGAAAGCGAAAGTCGAGATCTTTTCTCCTTCACTACCAAGATTTTGATCTTTCGGTCCATTATTTTCTTCTAAAATTCCCATAATAATCTTTTCAATTGAAAAAAACAAAAATTCCTCAAGGCAGCTAGTTGCCTCTGTTTTCTGATCCCTTGATTTCAAAAAAACTGTGTTAGGTAAGGATCAAGGCTTTTACCGAGAGTGTTACCGGTAGTCTGTTATACAAACCTGAAGTGATCAGACAAATTAATCCTGTGGAAAGGACCATGCAGCAAAACACAGACTTAACAGCCAAGTGGCAGAGAACTCACAAGCTGGATCACAAAATGTCCGACTCTTCATGAAGTTTGTCCTTATAGTGTAAATAACACAAGTAACATTTCAGGACTTCTTTTCAAGTGGATGATAGAAATCCACAACCTTCTTTTCTCTTTTCATGTTACCGAAATCCTCAAAAGTTAAGATATTTTCTCCTCAGAAACCAACTGAAATGCTGTATCCAGTAGCAAACTGAAAAAAAAAAAAAAAAAAAAAGGAGAAAAATTCTTGTTCAGAACCAGTGCTTAGGGGTTTGCTTATAGGTGTCATTGTGTCTCACATCCCTGCTGTGAAAATCAGCTTGCATTTGAATGTGCATCTTGACCCATAAATGTCACCCTGGTCCACTGAGCATCTTGACTTCAACATTTCCTGTTGTAAAATGGACAATGGGATAACACTTCTTTTTCTGAAGGAGGGACCTGTGACAATGTGTGCATGTGTGCAGTCAGGAGAAACTGCAGCACTCGGGATTTAAAAGCATGTCATCAGCCACTGAGCGGGAGATCACAGGAGAACGAAGTTGCTGGACAGTTTTTGAAAAACACGAGGATTATAATTTCTGTTTCCAAGCCACTTCTCCTTTTCACAGCCCTGAATCCTTCTTGGCTTCTCTCCATCAATGGCTCAATGATGTGCCCCATACTAGAGCAAGTCCAGCTGTGTGATACTGCAAGTGCCTTCAAACAATAAAGTAAGAAAACGCTGCCATTCCTGTGCACACATTATTTATGTTGCTAGCCTTTTCCTTATTACATGCATTTTCTAGTGTAAAACATCTTAACATTATGCTCAGAAATTGAGAATGTAGAATAGAAGTATTTCCATCTTTACAATCTCTTGATGATTGTATGACAGTTTCCATTTTTTTTTAAGAAAAACCACATTTTTGCTCCAGAGGATATTTACAAGTCAAGTTATGTTTTTTATGGCATTGCTTCACAACCAGAAAGAAGCAGATTGCAGCCTCGGTCCTTTGGTTTAAAGACAAAGTGCATAATTCTGTTATCGAAGGAGACAGAACTTCTGGCATACCTACTTGAAATTTAGGACTTCAGATTTTTCTTTTTAATATTAAATCTTTGTAATAGTATTTGTACACATTCCTGAAGACATGGGCAGAGTACAGTGGTTCTGAAAATGTCCATGAGTATGCTTTTAGAAACTACATATGTCTCTGGTTTTAATTAAATTATGTAAAGGATGATATTGTCTTTTTTAATATAATATAGAATTATTTAACAGTCATTTAACTATATCCATTGCTAAAATACCAATTTTCACCCCACTGCATCAAAGGAGTATGGATTACATTTTTTTATCATGAAGAATGATCATGAAGATCAAAACATAGGTGTTTTTTCCTTGAAAACATAGCACATATGGTTTGATTTTAAAAGTACCAAAAGTTGTCTCCATTTTTTGCATATGTCTGCTTATGTATAGATAACAACCTGAATGTTTTCATATCTATTCTTGCACTAGAAATTCATTTTATATTACTTTGAGCGACCTTTTCTCCATGATCAGTATTATAAATGAAAGAGAATTTGAATATATGCACAGGGAAAACTTTTACTATTTGAATATGCGTCATAAGTACAATATCTGGTGTTTTCCCAAATGTCTGTATTGGGAAAGCAAGGCTAGAACCTGATAGAAACCCTGATATAAATGTCATCTCTTATCAGAATCTAAAATGTGATGATTAACTCTAGCACCTTATGCACTGAGACATTTTCACAGATATTCTCCAAAGCAGTATTGAAGTGTTTGATAGATCTCATTAGAGCACTTTGATGTCTCCATTCTTCATATTCAGAAGTAAAAAACCCACTTTTGGATACCATTGCTTAGATGGAGATGGGAGAAGATATTAGGGGAAAATGACATTGTTTATATAGCTGGTTAGAAAAACCCACATTCGGTGAGGGAAACAGAAGGATGTGATTTTTACTGTATGCAAGGTTTTAAATTACTAATTGTATTTTGGTAACATGTATATTTGTCTGTATACATACTCATTTAAAGAATATTGCTCATTCAGATTCAGAGAAATTAATCAGAAAAAGAAAGACAAAATACCTATAAAGAGAAAGTAAATAATTTACCAAGAATCACCAAAATGTTGCTAGATCTTGTGATTCATGTGTTGTGTAAAAAACAACCTTTTGTGGATTGAGAGTTACAGGAATAGGAAATAAAATATGCAACATGGCATAGTTTCTTTTTACCATTAGTCATTTTGTATCTGAACTTAATCAAAGAAGCAACAGAGGACTGCAGACCTTTTGTTTAACTGTAACAAAATTTGGAGTTTTTAAATCCTTTCAAAATACATTATATCACCAGCTCATTGTTTTTAATTCTGCTTATTCCCTAAAAGCTATGCACTTTTACAAGCATATTTCTTTCATTTGATTTCTTTAGTTTTCAATTTTGCCTACTGGATAGGCATCCTAAATGTAATCATTGCAATACAGAATCTGCAAAACAGATGCAAAATTATTGAAGAAAATACTTGGATTTTTCACAATTATTTCCACAGATAAAACTAAAGCTCCTTTTTAATCCCGAACATAAATGCAAGTCTCCAGAACTTGCAGAACTTCTAGGAAGTTGTAGAGTGCCTACAGTGTTGTAAAAAAAAAAAGCTAAAACTTATGTGGCAGGTAAATCATGTATAAACAATGGATTCTAGACTATTGAGTCTTAATAAAGACAACGTGTTTTCTAAATGCTACTGTTAATATATTTTTTGAATGTTGGTTGCACTTTTTTATTTTTCCATTTTGATATAATAGGATGATTGGGTTCCCTGGATATGTTATTACAGGACATAAGTTGTAAGCAAAATGTTGTCTATCAGAATAAAAACCTTCTGACCTGTTGTAGTTCTAGAATAATAAATAGAAATAGTCTACTTTTAAAAATACATCTACATGCACATTTTATGTGCAATTTAACATATTTAGTACTCCACGCTCAATTCATTCTCTTGAAAGTTTTACTTCAAAATAACTTCATTGTTTTAAGTGACTAAATTAAAGCTTTTTAGTGTTTCCTGCAATCTCCCAAAGCAGAAATAAAATCAGTTTTAATTTATTTTATTTGCATACACTATGGATATAATTATTGCTGCAGAGTCTTTTTAATTGTTTTCAACTAGGTGCTTGTCTTTAAGTTGAAATAGACTTCTAATTCTACATTGTTGATATTCCCTTGTTAATTTTGACAAAGCATCATAAATCCAGGTATTTAGGCTTATTGAATTTTGAAATGAGGTGATTAGTTGGAACATGGATGAATGAACTGACGCAAAGCAAAATGAATTTTATGATTTACTGTCATTTACAAGTTCCTTTGGAACTGTTATGCACAAATTATAAAATGTATTAGGAGGTAAGATATCACAGTTATAATCAACAATGTAAAATTTTCTCAAACAAAAGTATTCAGGCAACCTCCCAAAAAGAGTAATTGTTGAATAAGTGTTTGTTATACGCAGTTAGTTTTTATTATGGATCATCTTTTCCACTCCAACATTTCAGAAAGCAGAAAGATGTCTAAATAGACTTCCAGCGCCACTCAGTAATGTTAAACTTCTGAAGCTGTTACTATTATAATATGCTTTAAAATACTAATGTATATTAGAAGAGGCATATTTAGGATCAAATATCCTATTTCTCATTTTTTTACTTAAAATTTATAATGGTTACTAGCTAAAGGTAACAGCAACCTACAATAATGTGTTCCCTTGATCTCTGGTCATCCACATTTCTATTATTGTTGTTTTGGGGGGGCAGGTGTTAGTAGGTTTTAAATGAAAAAAATAGAGATTTAATAATTTTGCCTCTGTGGTACAAATGCTAAGACATGCAAGTATGAAGTAAACCATGGATGCATTGTGTTTTTATTTCCAATTAAATACAGACTTGAGTTATTAGAAAAGAAAGAAATAACCTAGATGTACATTCAGAAACTAAAGTTCAAAAGCCAGAGACCTTGACCTCTACAGTTTGGTAATTTTAATTTTAGGCACATTCTGAACATAAAGGACTTCAAGAGATAAGAGCCCCAAGAACAGTTTCTCTTCATTTGATATGCGATTCAAAGACCAAAACTTTCCCTGAAGTTTGAATGAATTGCTGCAGGCATCTAGAAAGACAAATTATGAGAACCCTGTGTAGTGGTTCTCCTGTGTTGGTGCAGGAAAACTTAAAATCAGGCTCTGTCTATTCTTCTAAGACCCTGGGTTCCTGGAAGCAAGAGCTTCATGTTTCCTTACTTCTCTAAACCCTGCACCAACATCAAGGTTTGGGCAAATCATTCCAAATTTGCAGCCTCCTTTTTTTCCTGCAAGCCAAATAACTCTAGATGAAATTTTATGCAGATCTACTTCTAATCTAGAAAAATAGTAAAAACCTCAGAATCTTGATGTGCAACCTTTGCTAATGAATTTCTCTAGACATTTTACAACTATTTGTAAGAAGCCTTTTATTTTATATTTTAATCCTTTTGTTGAATAAAAGTTCCATATAACCATTTAGCTCCATAGGTTAATTTACAAAGATTTTACAGTAAATGTTATGCTTATGAAAAGATATAAAGATTTCCATACAAAAGTGAAAGTAAAACCTTGTTATTTAATATCCTAGTTTTGAGGCCTTATGGAAAAAAAAAAAATACTCTCTTGCCATATATAATGTTTCTAATTCTGCATTTTCTCTAGCTTTTTTTTTTTTTTCCTAGCTTGGTGTAATATTGTCTTGATACATCTGTCACAAAACACTAAATACTGCATGGATGCAGAGCAAACTCTGGATGTAGCATGTTCAAAGTCTTACACTGTTTTCTGGTATGGAAGATAATTACAAGGTGATCTTCCTACTTACAAACGATAATATCTACTTTCAGGTCTTTTTTCTGCTACTGAAAGCAGAGAGAAGCCAAACCTTATGGCACAAAATTTTTCTTCTGAAATGTCCAATCTCTTATCTATGAATAATAAAATCATAAAATCATTAACGTTGTTAAAGACCTCCAAGAACATCAAGTCCAGCCTTTGGCCTTATACCACTATCCCCCTAAACCATAATGAAGTGCCACATCCACTGGTTTTTTGAACATTTCCAGGAATGGTGGCTCCACTACTTCCCTCAGCATCCTGTTTCAATGCTTAATCACTCTTGCAGTTAGCAAATTTTTCCTAATATCCGACCTGAACCACTCCTGGCACAACTTGAGGCCGTTTCCTCTTGTCCCATCACTAGTTTCCAGGAGAAAAGACCAACCCCTGCCTAGCCACGTCCTTCTTTCAGGTAGTTGTAGAGGTTAGTGGAAATAAATTCCTTAGCTCTGTCTGGGATGGGACCAGTGACATAGCCTCAGGTCTGTGACTCACTTATGCTCATTAATTAATGCTACTGTAAATCTTATTGTCTTGAAATCTGTGCCACCCTTACTCCCATCCTGGTAATTTATGGAGACATTACAGATAATGGCAGGGCTGTTTCTCTTTGCAAAGTAGAGAGGAATCATGATAGACTAGTACAAATAAAGTATGTGGCATATTGCCGGGAGTTTTATTAGACATACTGTTAGGACTCAACTTTGCCCTGCTTTTTTATGCACCATGTGCTGAATTTCACTGAACCTGTGGCCTACTGCATATATGTATATGAATTCTGGTTAAACAAACTATATGTTTTCATGCACCTTTAGAACAAACAATGTTCTGTTGGAAATGGCTATTCACATACTTTGCATTCTTCCGTTTCTGGTGTTATGTCTTCACAATTTTATATTTAATTAAAATTCATGGCAGGAGGTTTACTTTGTCAGTATAAGAAAGGTGGTGGTGTCTCTGCCTGATTAAATGATAAATATATTTCCCACGGAGAGCAAAGATGCATTTATGGGTGTGAAAGCAATTATTCATAATCTCGAAACTTTTTTTTTGTTTTGTTTTTCCTCTTGTCAATGTTGATGTGTTTTCAGTCAAATGTTACTTCAAGATCTGACTTCAGGCTTCCATTCTCAACTTCACTTAGTTACATTTACCTACACTAACAGGTAGCTAATATGAGTCAATACTATAACAGAAAAAAAGTTTAATCCCACTAGTGGTTTTATTTTATAGCTATTTACCTTGAGGCTTACCTCACATTTATATGACTTTACTACAAGTGGTCTGATGCTCGTTCAGTTAGTTACATTGAAAACTTTAGCGCTTATAACCATACTGCACATGTTTACAGCAAAGTACAGGATATTGAGCCTCTCTGCTGTTTAGGGATGAAAATGAGATGTAAACATTACAGTTACTGAGCAATTATCCAGTGGTCAGTTGGGTACAAAGTTCCGTAACAGCTGGGCTCCTTGGCTTATTCAAATTTAGACTCTTAATTACCTATGTGTGAAGAAAACATGCTCTGATAAGAGTTTGGAGGTTGTTTTTTAAACACCTTGACAGAAAACCTTTTTTTGGAGGAGGGGAGGGGTTTATTCAACCTTTGTTTCAAAGGTGAAAACTGTATCATTGTATTTAACTGGGTACCTGCAGTTCATTAGTGGCAGCATCATTAAGTAATACTGGAACATTTGTAGTGGCTCATCTTTCAAGCACTTAGCATTCAGGATGACCTCGTTAAAAGTAACAAAGGTCAGGCTACAGTTCAGCAGAGTAGCCCATTCACCAAGGCGACTGGCATAGTAAAGTAATCCCTGTGTGTCACTTTTCATTAATCATGCTACTTTCCTCTTCGCGAAATTCCAGCAGATAATTGTTACTAAATGCGATTTGCAACACCCTGTGCTGTGGTTGAAGGACCAGAAATAGGCAAACAGATAAAAACATTGTTTAGCTTGCAGGCAGCAAGTGTTTGCTATTCAAAGGTATCAATGCATAAACATTGATTTAGCCATGAGCTGACACTTATAAAGCATTTGCTGTTTCCAGAAGGCCCTGTGGTCAGGCTAAGTAATATCCAAGGGCAAGTACATACCTGTATAGCAAGGTTAGATTCTATATAATTTGTCTGATCCTGAAATAAATCAGTTTTCATAATGTTAAGCTGCTTCAGCACTGCCATAGGTCACAACAAAGTACACTAAATTAAACATTTGCACGTGTGGTAGTAAATGTGTTCTCATGTAAGTTTGCTTATGACTATATTGAATAAATATTTCATTAAGTTAACAGTTTTATACTTTTAGTTAATCATTATTTATTATGTATTTAATTAATACCATTTCCGTATCTCAGAAATTATTTCATGAGTCTTCTCTATGCTCTGAAATTTCTAGGATAAATTTATCTTCATTTCCATTTCCATCTGCACTTTGTAAACTTCAGTGAAAACTGAGAAGTTTTAGAAACACACCAATGGAATTCCAGAGAAGGAGATTCTTACATGCTTGTCTCATGGCCCAAAGACGCAATTTTGTTCAACGCCTGGACAGATCCTTTTCTGTCACAAAAATTAAACTGATAGAGTTTTTAGAACTTGTTTGCTAAGGCGTTCTTTAGCAAAAGGCAGAGTTTGGTTGCTACTTATGAAATAGGATTGCATTCCTGTACTTGTGCAAAATCTTGATCTTACTGACCTGCAAGTTCAGAGAGCAAAAACAACAGTGAAATAAACTATAGTTTTAGTGTGAATGTTTTAGATCACCTACATCACAGAAAAACTGGTTATGGAAGTGTTTTATTTACCAGTTTTTCAAATAGGTTTAACTTGCGACTTACAGAAAATAAATTAATGCAAAGTCAAACAAAATTCAGGACTCAAACCTATTTCCATCACATCTCAAATACGTAGCAAACAAGAATTTACAGCAGTACAGTTTCTTCAGAACGTTGTTTTCAAAGGTGACTGGAAATGCCTGTATTTCTTTTGAAATACCACAGAAGAATACCATTATTAGTTGCAGGCTTCTTACGTTTAGATACAAGTTGCTGTAGAGTTTAGTCAATTCATGATTATTCAGGGTAATAGTACAGAATAATTCAGATAAAGCAAAGCTATTGACAGTGCAAAAAAGTACAAACTAAATTCAAAGAACATATAATGTGAGAGTGGAAAAAGTATTTAACATTGCTGAAGAACCAATGTGATAAATTATTACGAAAAGTCTTCATTTAAATGGTAAATAGGGTCCATATGTATAGTATGATTATTTCCTTTGAAAATGGCGAGTGGTGGTACTAGATCACACATAGATCAGAGGCATACCACTTCTAATTTGAGCCTAATTTTATCTGAGCAATTAGAATTGGCAATAGAATTTTAAAAACCTGAAGTAATAGAGCTACCCCACAAATATACTGCTTTGTGTTAGTAACTCAAATATAAAATAGGTTTCTTGAATTTCATAGAACACAATTTTCTCAATATGGCATTTCTAAGCATGTTTACAATATATTCACTTGAGGAGATTTTGTTTATGTCCTCTAAGTGTCTCATTTTCTGTAAAATCTACCTTTTTTCTAATATTGGGCCATGACAGAATTTACATCTTTCCAGATGCACGTGTGCCTGTTTTGCATTTAGTAACCCTCACTTACAAGCTAATTCTTTTGGTATAAAAGACATTGGACAATTGATTTCTATTCATGCCTATGAACTTCTATCACATTCCCACTCAGCCATCTCTTTTCCAGCCTGAGAAGTCCTGGTTTACTAAGTAATTTCTTGCATGGAAGCATTCATTCTTGAATAGTGTCCAAATGGGATACTGTTGCAGTATTTAATTCCAACTTAAGTGCCATCTGCTAGTAGAATAGTCTCTGCCAACATTTCTCTCCACCACTTAATAAGAAAGGTAGTGCTGTCTAAAAACCAAGAATGGGTTCTCAGGTACTTTCTAGTATATGTCTGTTGGCTTCTCCAGCAACTGGTAAATTCAGTTTTATTCAAAGGGTCTGCTATTTGCTTTTATTTGGAGGAGTGGGGTGTTAAAGGTTTATATTTTGCAGCATAGAACATTATCTCTGCTGTGCATGAACTGTTTTCAGTATTCAACCTATGGTCAAGGAGTATGAACGACATTCAATAGAACCTTGTGTTCCTAAGAGGAATTAACAAAAATGGTATGTAGTGTAAAAGAGAAAGGCAAAAAGAGTTCAGAGAGTCTGGAATATTTTTTTTTTTTTTTTAATATTTCGTTATGAAAATATCTGGCAATTCTCACCTGCTAATTCTTCAGAAGTTGTTTAGATTAAAAAAAAATCCAGCAGGCGCCTAGACAATAGCTTACTGAAGAGTTATGCCATTAACTTCCTGCTTTTGGCTTTATGGTATGTGAAAGAATGAAGGTCAGAGGTGAACTAGAAAGTGTTTTCTTTCATAATGGCTTCTGGCATAGATTTCCTAAGGCTAATTTAAGCATCTTAATCTAAACTGAAGCGTTTGTATGACTGCCTACATCAGCCCAGTCCAGTGTGCTATTTGCAGTTTATAAATATCTGTATACATGCATACAGTTCTGCAGAACTGAACTTTTTCCCAGATACAAATGCAAATTAACAAAGTATAGTACCTTTAGCTAGTATAACATAGCAGATTGATTCTATATTACATGGAACATCTTGCCGTGGATTGCGTGACATACCCAAATTTTCTATGGTTCAAAAAACCTTCTGTAACTTGCAGAAGGCTGGGAGGATCTTATAGAATAGTGTTCCAATGTTCTCACCCCACAGCTCTTCCACTCCTGGAAGCAGGATTCATGATCAGCCTTCCTTAGAAGACTTTTACAAGTGATGTAATATGGTAATGAATGATGTAGATTCATTTTTGCAATGCTGAATTTTCTCCTTCATAGGTACAGCTGTCACTATCAAAATTGCATTTCACGCTTCCCCTTCTCGAACGGTCAGAGAATGCTACTTGTTAGTAAATAATATTGCGTATTGACATCCCTGTAATACCATGAAGTTTGAGGATGTATGATAGGTTAACTTTGGAGAGTAACTTTTAACTTTTAAAGCTTCTAATGGTACAGATGAAATTTTAGGTCAGAATGCAAGAGAGGGTAGTATGTGAAAACATTGCCAAGCCTGTGGAATTCAACTGACACTTCAGGGAAAGTTTTATCTGGATTGTTCCTTGACCACAGAAGCAGTTTTTATCTGAGAGGAGTTGCAAAAAAATACTTTTAAAACAGAAATAGTGCTAATATTTTGGGGAGGTGTAAAATGGACATGTGGATAGAGTATATATGAGGAGATATGTAGGGTGCCGAGTGTCAAATATGTGATCAGCCAGAAAATGCATAGCATAGTTTTAGTGTTTCATAACAGGGTTGGGATGCATGAAACGAATTTACATTTTCAGAATGGCAATGATTCAACATCCGGGTGGATATTTAAATAAGATAGGGATAATTGAAAATTTTGTTTCTTGAGAATTTATTAAATAGATCTTTCAAACTGCTCATATTTGAAGATACATGTGTTTCATTAGGAACTATGTTTGTGCAGTATTTTGCAGTATTTTTGTTGTCCCTCTGTCCTATCAAGGTAAATCTTTCTCAGAAAACCATAATAAAAGAGGAAAAAAAATTTTCAGCAGAGACAGCTTGGCATTTGCATGAGCTGGAACAAAGTGGCTGGATGTACTTAGTGCTATACAAGTGTCAGAGATGCCATTCAGAAACTTCCTTAATGCACAACTGAAACCCTAGCTTTGAATTTATTGGTTGTACTTCTGCAACCGTATCTAGGCTGATGGCCATGAGAAAGAAAGGTAGGTTATAAATGCACAAATATAATCTTGTTTATTATACTTCTGCTAATTAGTAAATGCAGAGAAAAATCATTAAATGAATTAAAATTAATTAAGCTTTATAAGTAACTGGATCAAACTGAAACGCATTTTTAGACACATAAGACTCCTTGACATTCTTTAAAAAGAAAAAGATAAAAAAATTTGCAGTGACTTGTCAAGGACCTGGAAAATAAATCCTTGGACTACAACCTTCTCTGGTTAAGTTCAAAGAAAAGAACTGCGGAAGACTATGCAATTTCTCTCAAGACTTCTGGTTTTGAACACATTGTGAATGGAAAATCAGTTTGCTTTACTCCAAGTAGGAAAGTTTATGGGTATGGTCCACAGAAGGAAATGATGACCATAGTGTTGATGGAAATTGTAGATGGAAAATGATATTCCAAAGTTAATATGTTCCTATGTTTTTGATTCAGAAATTCAGAGGCAGAAATCCCTTTCTTAGTTTTTCAATAGCACCTCTTCAAAATAAAAGTAGTTATGCTGATCATCTAGAATTTCTAAAAAGCAAATAAACATTTCATCTATTAAATTTTAGTAGCTACATTTGTTATAAAGGGGAACAATATGGGGACTATTCTATTTCTATTCTCATTAGATGCTACAATCAAAGATTTTAATAAGAGGCATTAAATTTTAGTATAAGAAATTATTTCTATAGGGAAAGTGAAAAAAGATTGACGATTCTTTTTTTATCAACTTTTTTTCCCCTCTCTCTGCAACCCAAAGAATAGCTGGCATTTTCATTTTCAGGAAAATTCAGTTGAATACTATAAAAGATCTATGAAACATCTCACTTTTTTTCATTTACCAGGTAGAATTTTAAGCTTTTTAGGGTATAATGGCCTACCGGTGCTGTATCAATTGGTTTTTGCATCAGTTCCCCAGGACCAGGGAAATACTTCAGCCTTTTCTTTGTTCTAGTTTGATAACTCTTAGAATCATGAACTGTCAATGGCAAGTGCTCTGTAAGTTACTGCCAGACAGTGAAAACCTTTGTGCCTTGGTTTGTCTCTAAAAATATGAGACATTTCACTGCAGCCATATAGGGTTTTGTTTCATGCCAAGGACACGTTCACTTAATTGAAAAACAATCAAGTTTGTGTGAGCTGCAGAGATAAAGTAATTTCAGAAAAAGCAAACTGAAGATTTTTAAAATTATTTTTCTGACATAAGTACATACGAAATTACTTTTTGTTTTTAAAAACACATACAAAGAAGTGCATTGAGGGAGAAGTTACCTAGGCAATTTAAAAATGAAAAACAGACGTGGATTGGCATAGAAATGATATTTTAAAAATTAAGTGCTTTGCATATGCATTTGTAAACATGCATTTATAGTATTATATGAAAGAAGTACCCACTGAACCTGTACTTGGCCATATTATTTATTTTGAGTCTATATTGTTTTCCTTTGCAAGCTAGTTTGTGGTTTTCCTTCTTTTGTGAATTGTAAGGTAATCAATAGCTTGTAAAAGTAAATAATGTCCCCAGTCAGTGCACTAGATAGCTATTATTTATCCAAAATCTCACTTCAGCTATGGAATTATAAAAGGTGTGCTACTGTAACAGCTACAATAATTACTTTAATTATACTGTAAGTAAAACAGAAATTGCATAACCGCTTTTTCTATCAGATTTCTCTGAGGGCTATAATGATTTAGGGAGCTTTTACTGTACTGTAGTGGCAAAGACTATTTTATTCATTTAAAGACTATAAAAAAGACAACTGTAGAAGTACAAAACCACTGTATAAACATCAGCATTACAGAATAAGTAGGTTTCCATCAGCAAATAATATAACATTATGTAATTTTTTTTTTTTCCCAAAAACAAAATCTGGTTTATTCAGTGTTTCTTTCAGTTTTGGATTATTAACATACATCTTTCTAACTTTGGTGGATAAACAGCCTTGGCTTGTATAGCCATTTCTGATACTGTGACTTAGAGCTTTAATTTGATTCTGATCCCTCAACACACATCATGTGTTCAGGGATGCGTAAATTTGAATTTGGAGGTTGCCTACTGACTTCTAAGTAAATAGGAATTTATGCAGGCACCAGCATTCTTATAATTATTTTGTTGGTTATCTTGCTGGATCACATCTAAGAAGCACAAGAATAATCTGAGAAGTAAGTATATGTGCAAATATATTACTGTAAAAAACTGTATGGCTTTTATCTCTGTAAACTATAGATTATAAAATTGTTTTGATTATTTCAGAGGTTGTGGTAACATCTTTGGCTAGGACATCAAGAGCCTATCAAAGTTTTCTTTGTAAAAGTGTCTAAAAGACAGATCTAAAGACTCTGGAACATTCACCCTGTGTGTGGCATTGCTTTCAGATTCTCCCCTTATGTAATGAAGATTTTATCTCAATAAAAGATCCTATCTCTGAAATCTGCAGGAGTTACAACTTCTTGGTTTCTAGTTCCTCTATAGCTTTTCACAGTTCTTTTAGTTCACTTTTGTTCACACCTTTGTTTTCTTCCACAGTAGAATCTGTTTTTCAAGAGTTTGTTTCCCACTGAAGCTGTGTGTAGCCCAAAAAGGATAGTGGCATTTGGATCCTCCCTTTCCCTGGCATCATCCCCTTCTCCGTGCCAACACTGCTTTCTTTTCTGCATCGCAGTCTCAGAGGTTCAAAGAAAAATACTCATCTTTTTCATGTTTTCCTTGTCTCTTGTGTGCATCCTGGCTGTCTCTGAATAGAAAGATACATGTTGTAAATATGAGCTACTGAAGCAGAATTAAAAATCTTTAAAGCCAACTTCAGGAATCTTTACTAGACATACTCTAATGTTCACACATTGCTTTTACTGCATCTTTCCAAAGATTCCAAGCCCATCTGCATAATTTCATTACCTGGAAACATAACAATTTTAGGCAACTATCAGACAGTAGCAATAGCAAGTTGCTTTAACATTTTTCCACTTCCAGTTGCTTTTTGAACCACTTTTTTTTCTTCCAGCAGAAATCCCTCTTTTTCCATCACAGCTCCTGCACACCAGAAGCGAAAAAACAGGTACCTTCATAGCTTATTCTACATTAGTGGCATTTCCTCTCCTAAAGGGATTTCTCAGCTTAATTTTAGGTATCTTTAGTTCACTTACGCATCACAGACTTGGGTTAAAATTGCTTTAGGCTATGCCTTCTGCCTAAAAATTGAGAATTCATTAATGAAATTTAATTTTTTTTTAAACAAGCTCAAGGGTCATAATGACTTTGGTATATAAATAGTCCACAAAACTGATATAAGTAGCTTCTGTCATCTTGTCTATGACAATTAAAGACCTGCCACAGCTAATTACACCACATACCAGTGATGTACAGCTTCTTTAGTTTCTTTTCTTCTTTCCCTTGACAGAATTCTTTTAACAGAAACTTAGTGTCAGTTATATTCTTTTTTTGAACATACTCCTAGAACATGTATTTTCAGATAACTGAAAACTACTATATGTAGATCCAAGTCTTATTTTATTGTATGCAGATGTAGTGCTTTGCAAAGGTGAGAAAGTCTAAACTTAATGTGAATCTGTTCAGTGTTCAGTGTTATCGCTCTCATTCCTTTCCACCTTAAAAGGATTTTTTTTTCTTTAGAGGGCACTTAAAGAAAATAAGATGCTTTCTGTGCCATAGGATCCTAGCAATGTCCTCTCTCATTACTATAACTATGTATATATTTCCCCTATATAAGGGGAAAGTTGTAATGCACAACCATTTATCACAAGTGACATCAGCAAACTTATTCCTATTAGGACATGAACCAATTAGCCCTGTGCATTCCATATGAATAGTGCTGTCACAGGGTATAAATATAAAATAGAAAAACTGTGATATACACTGAAATCTTATCAGGCTCAAACAAGTATCCTAATTGTGCAAGTAAAAAGAACTGCTGTAACAAGGGGCATTGGTGCCTGCAGGCAAGTCTTTGATTCTGTACCTTTCCATCTTGTAACATTCTGCACTGAATATCCTTGTAGTCTTTCTCAGCACAACCTAAAAAACCTCAAATAATTAGAAAAGTCAAGAAGAGTATCACCCTAGCTGCCATTGTACAACAGATTGTCCTGCTGTGGATATCACTTAGAAATTAGATGGACAATACTGAAGTAGTTGTTCTTGCGAAAGTGACTGAACATACTTAAAGAAAAGAATTTATAACGGCTATCAAAATGGTGTTTTGGTAAATAAATTTTATAATGATAAATTAAATACATTTATTTGCAGATTAAGTATTATTAGAGTCAGAATCCTTAAAGAAATGTCAGTAAGTGACCTCCTGTTTTCACGACAGCCAGTGCAGTCAGAACATTGTCTTGGGGTGATTTTATGATATTACTGTATTCCCCTGTTGTCTACTTTATGCCCTGAAATGGGTCCCGCAGCTTTAAGCTGGGTCCGAGGAAAAGGACAGGGGAAGCCGGGAAAATTCCTCAGTGCGGTTTGTGTGCAAGCTCACACACACTCATGCGTTCTCACCTCTGCAGAGCCGAGTGGATCCCTGCTTTTAGCCAGCCTGTTAGCTGAGGCAAGAAGTTTTTTCCCAGGACTGCATACCGGCATACCGAAATCCTCCGGTAACTTCTTCTTCTTCGTCTTCTTCTTCTTCTTCTTCTTCTTCTCCTCCTGGAACTGTCCAGCCTAGCTGTGGTCCGAGAACCAGACCCTTGGACCCCATGGGCCGGCTGGGAGGCTGCGGGGACGCCACATCCCAGCCTCGGACCTCGGCAGGGGCTGAGCCAGCTGCAGAGGGAACTCTAAATCCACCAGCTTCCTCCGCATCAAGG